>ML097340.1:56835-78561 GCA_003697995.1 Taxidea taxus jeffersonii
TTTAGGTGTAGGGTTAGGTTGTGTTTTTGAGACCTTTCTTGTTTCTTGAGAAAGGCTTGTATCGCTATATATTTTCCTCTCAGGACTGCCTTTGCTGTGTCCCACAGATTTTGGACCGTTGTGTTTTCATTATCATTTGTTTCCATGATTTTTTTTAGTTCTTCTTTAATTTCCTGGTTGACCCATTCATTCTTTCAAAGGATGCTGTTGAGTCTCCATGTATTTGGGTTCTTTCCAAATTTCCTCTTGTGATTGAGTTCTAGCTTCAGAGCATTGTAGTCTGAAAATATGCAGGGAATGATCCCAATCTTTTGATACTGGTTGAGACCTGTTTTATGACCCAGGATGTGATGTATTCTGGAGAATGTTCCATGGGCACTAGAGAAGAATATGTATTCTGTTGCTTTGGGATGGAATGTTCTGAATCTGTGATGTCCATCTTGTCCAGTGTGCCATTTAAGACCTTTATTTCCTTGTTGATCTTTTGCTTGGATGATCTGTTCATTTCAGTGAGGGGAGTGTTAAAGTCCCCTACTATTATTGTAGTATTGTCAATGTGTTTATTTGATTTTGTTATTAATTGGTTTATATAGTTGGCTGCTCCCATGTTAGGGGCATAGATATTTAAAATTCTTAGATGTTCTTGTTGGACAGACCATTTGAATACAATATAGTGTCCTTCCTCATCTCTTATTGTAGTCTTTGGCTTAAAATCTAATTGATTTGATATAAGGATTACCACCCCAGCTTTCTTCTGATGTCCATTAGCGTGGTGAATTGTTTTCAACCCCCTCACTTTAAATCTGGAGATGTCTTTGGGTCAAAAATGAGTTTCTTTTAGAGAGCATATTGATGGGTTTGAGGGTTTTTTATCCATTCTGATGTCCTGTGTCTTTTGATTGGGGCATTTAGCCCATTTACATTCAGGGTAACTTTTGAGAGATATGAGTTTAGTGCCATTGTATTGCCTTTAAGGTGATTGTTACTGTATATTGTCTCTGTTCCCTTCTGATCTACTACTTTTAGGGTCTCTCTTTGCTTAGAGAACCCCTTTCAATATTTCCTATAGAGCTGGTTTGGTGTTTGCAAATTCTTTCAGTTTTTGTTTGTCCTGGAAGTTTTTTATCTCTCCTATTTTCAATGATAACCTAGCCTCTCGCATGTGTCACCGACTACCAGCGACGGCCGGGTATGGGCCCGACGCTCCAGCACCATCCATTTTCAGGGCTAGTTGATTCAGCAGATGAGTTGTTACACACTCCTTAGCAGATTCCGACTTCCATGGCTACCGTTTAGTTTGTTTTTACATCTTTTTTATTGTGAATGATACTGCAATAAATGTGGGGATAATGATATCTTTTAAATATCCTGTTTCCATTTCCTTTGGATATATACCCAGAAGTGGGATTGCTGGATCATATCATAGTTCTGGTTTTAACTTTTTAGTAACCTCAATTCTGTTTTCCACAATGGCTGTGCCAATTTACATTCCCACTAACAGTGCATAAAGTTTCCCTTTTCTTCACATCCTCGCCAGTACTTAATTATCTCTTGTTTTCTTGATGATAGTTATTCTAACAGGTGTGAGGTGATATTGTGGTTTTGATTTGCATTTCCTAGATGATTAATAATATTGGCATCTTTCCATGTATCTATTCTAAGCCATGCCCATCACCTTAGTGCATATAGCCAAAATGATTAAATAGATGAATTCTTGTGAGACTTCAATAAATACAAAATGTGAATACTGTATGAACTTTTGCAAGACCAAAGCCTAAAAAAAATTTTTAAAGTATTATTTTAAAAAATCATCATAATGCTGACAACAAACCCTTACAATAGGGCACCTTAAAAATCTACAAACTACTCTGTATATATAATTTTGAGGCAAATATCTAAAATATAACATTAGAAAATAGAATCAGGCAGTTAATTAAGTATATAATTAGCCATGAACAGTGGAACATTTATTTTAAAATGTAAGGATAGTTCTGCATTAGAAAATCATTATTACTTACCATATCAATAAGCCAAAGGAGGGAAAACAGTTATCTTGATGAATTACAAAGTATTATTTAATATAATTCAATATCCATCACTGATTTTTAAAAGCAAACCTTATAGAAATTTATTTGTCATCAGCAATGATGTCCTAGAAGCTTTCACATTAAAATCAGAAGCAAGAAATCTATTTTCTAGGGGTACCTGGTAACTCAGTGGGTTAAAGCCTCTGCCTTCAGCTCAGGTCATGATCCCAGGGTCCTGGGATCAAGCCCCACATAGGGCTCTCTGCTCAGCAGGGAGCCTGCTCCCTCCTCTCTCTGCCTGCCTCTTCTGACTACTTGTGATCTCTGTCTGTCAAATAAGTAAATAAGATCTCTTAAAAAATTTTAAAAAGAAGTCTGTTTTCTAGCACTGTATCAATTTGATCGGTTTTGGAAATACTAGCCAGTGTAATTAGACTAAAATAAATCACATTGGCAAATGAACAGTGAAAACAAAATTATTATTTATAAATGATAAGATTGTATGTTTTAAAAATGCAAGAGAATCAAATGAGAAATTCTTAGAAACAAAATAATTCAGTATGGTGACTGGTTATAAAATTAATACACAAAAGTCAATTATCTTTTCTATAAATAAGTAAAAACTAGCTTCAAAAGATTATGTAAGGAAACATCTTATTTACAGTAGCACAACATCATCAGTTGAGTCTATGTGTATATTTAATATAGAATGTCCATGACTGATAAGAAAATATGTTAAACCTCAATCATGTTACATGGAAAGTTTTGTTGTTGTCTGAGAAGATACTCAAATATTTAGAGTCTTTTTAATTTAGATATTCAATTATTTTATTCTATTGCCATATTAGTAAGATTTTTTCATTTTTATTGTCTTTTAGTCATGACAAAATGAGTCTAAAATTATCTTAAAAGTAAATATGTGAAAATAACAAAGATATTAAAAGTAGAATAATGAGGCAAGACTAAGTCTATTTAATATTGATTAGGTAATACTCCAAGAATAGATCAAACAATAGAAAAGAGAAGCCAGAATGAATTTTATGGGGATTCGGTATATTCTAAGTAAGTATGAATAAAATGGATTATCAATAAATTTTGTTGGGACAATTGACTAGCTCTTTTGGAAAAATTTAGAAACTTGCATTTTTATCTCAAACTTTACAGTGAGATAAACTCCATTTTGATAAATAATAATAATAAGGCCCTAAAATAAAATAGGATTCCATATGATTCCAAAAAGTATTTTTTAATAATCTCAGATGGGATAAGGCTTTTCAAAATAAGACATGGAGACTATAAATCCATAAAAGAAAAGCTCATATTTTTTTATATATCAAAACTCCAAAAATACTATAAAGTCAGAAGATAGAATGTAAACTGAATAAGAATATTTACAGTGTATTGACAATTCATTTCACTAATATAGGAAGAGGTCATATAAAAAAGAAAATACAAACTAGCAGTAGAAAAATGGGCAAAGTATATGAATGAGATATACCACAAAAGAAATAAATATAGCCAATAGGTACATTAAGAGATGTTCACTCTTACAACTCAAAATTGTGATATTAAAATTGGCAAACACGTGTAAAGTCTGACAGCTCCCCATTCTCAGTATTTAAGCGTAGACCCAATAAACATCACTTCTCAATCCTCCATAATTTCTGTACAAATTGAGAAATGAAACTAAAGAGTAAGGCAGAATCAAAGTGACCTGACTTAACAGTGTTGGGCTCAGATGTGACTTTCCCTTGTCTCCATTCATAGATTTTGTGTTAGCTATTTGCAGCCTAACCTTAAGGGAAAGGGAAATTGAATGGACCAGATCAAGTATGGCCTATTAATGCTCCCCAAATTTACCAAACACATAAGTTATTCCAAGTCCTTGAGGAGGTGTAGAAAAGGCAAACCTATAGTAGGAATTCCTGTCATTCCACATGGAAGAAAGTATCAGTGCTGGAAGAATCATGTTCTTTAATTAGTCTTTTGACCTTTTTTTAATTTTATCCCATTAAACTTAGCCATTAAATCTATGTTTAGCCAGTGGTTTGGCTATTTACCTCCGTGGAAGAGATTGGCAATCTTTCAAGACAGTCCTGCTCCCACCTTTCTGAGGCTGATTCTCATATACGATCAACTCATTCTTTGATATCTTTCTGGGGACTGCAGTTGGTCAGCATAGATTTTACCTGCAAAAAGTTCTGAAATAAATCAGAAGCCAGGCCAAAATTTATTCCTTATTCTGTTTTCCAGCTGAAGTTATGTCCAGCCATTATGTTCAACATATGCTCTCAGGTTCTGCAGCGTGAATAAAGGGCATTATTAAAATGCTCTAACAATAAAATGCCAACCATAAGATCACCCACACTTGAATATGTTGCCCCATTATCAAATTCCCAGAGAGAAATAAAAGTTCAAGAATTAATTCTCCTAGAAATTTAATGTCCAAAGATATTAGTTCAAAATATTTCAAATAGTTAAAAATATTTAAGACTCTAGATTAAATTATTTTGCTTTTGCTAAACATCCAAATTAAAATTTTCTCCAGTTTTTTTGCCCCATAAATCTCCCTAAATCTCAGACATAGTGCTCACAAATACCTGGATAGAATCATCATTATTTTGGCAAGTTCACCTTGGGCTCCCAGTGGAATGGGTGTAGTTCCTTCACACCCTCAGTATCTTCATTGCCAAGTCTTTCATGAGCCTTGTTTTTTAAATATTTCAGAGGGTTCACAGGACACTTAATTATCATAATGCCAGCCACAAACATGCCAAATTTAGTTTTTTAAAAAGGCCATTCTTTTAGCCATTATGCCAAGCAAAATCATTGCCCTTGACTGTAATACTTAATTGTGTAAAAGCCATAACGAAGACTCAGTAGTGTCTGAAGGAAAAAGGATAGAAAAAGCATTCCTAATATTAGCTTCACCAACATATTAATTGGAGGCTAGTTGTCCCAAATCTACAATCTATATACTTGAACGTAACCGGGGGAAATCTCCCTTCAAAAAACAAATTTTTGCACTATCCAAAGTACTTAGCTTCTGTTTGGGGTAGGAGAATCCATTTATGCAAATTGGCACCTCTCTTAGAGAAGCATTTGAGATATCCTCGCCTTTATTCCAAGGTTTTGTTATGCAAATTTTTATACAGCAAAGGTGAAAGAATTTTATAATAGGTATCCAGATAACCACCATCTAGATTCTACCATTACCAATTTATATACTTGATGTATAACATAGCTATCCATTTATTTGTTCCTCTCTGCATCCATCAATCCATTTTATTTTTGTAGAATATCAAAGTAAATTGCAGACATCACTACAGTACAGAAGCATGCAGTTTTTAATAAGAATTACCAATATTTGTTTACAGTAATTTTTCTTTTGATGTAAAATGTACATGCAAACAATGACACGGGTATTGAGGACAATCACTGGGTTTTGAGAAGTACTTTCATCCATATAAGACAAATCTCTGTGAAAGTACAGTATATTAATATCAGCCCAGAAGATTTTCCTATGCTCTTCCGAGTTTTCTCCATCCTTACCACCCTAAGAGGAAACCAACGTATATAGCTTTGCCTGTTCTAGAACATCATAAAATAGAACCATATAGTATATATACTCTCTTGTCTTTTTCTCTTTTATTTGGCATAATATTTTTTAAGTTAATGCATGTGTATAGCCGGTATTCATTCTATTTTACTGCCCTGTTCAGCATCCCTTTGGCAACTTCATCCTGGGCTCTCAGTGGGATGGGTATATTTCCTTCATATGGATACACAGTTTGTTAATCCGTTCTTTTGATGTACACATGAGCTGATTACAGTTTGGACTGAAGAATAAAGCTGCTATGTACATTCATGGACAAGATTTTTCATGAAACATATAATTATTTCTCTTGGAAAAGTACCCAGGATGGAATTGTGTCATAGGTAAGGGTAGGTTAGTTTTATAAGAAACCATCAATATCCTTATACCATTTTATACTCCCATCAATATTATATATGACGGTTTCAGTTGCTTCACAACCTCACCAACATTTAGTGCTTTTAGCAATTTTATTTTTAGACTGTGTGTGTATAAAGATAATACACTGTGGTTTTAAATTGAATTTCCTGTGGACAAATGATACTGAAGACTTTTCATTTGCTTGTTGGTCAGTTGAAGGTCTTATCTTGAGAAATAACTGCTCAAATATTTTGCTGATTTTTTAAAAGATTTATTTATTTGAGAGAGGGTGAGTAGGGCAGAGGGTGAGGGAGAGAAAGAATCTCAAGCAGGCTACCCACCCTGCTGCTGAGCATGGAGCTCAATGTGGGGGGCTCAGTCTCATGACCCTCAGATCATGACCTGAACCAAAATCAAGAGCCAGACACTTAACTGACTGAGCTATCCAGGTGCCCTTGCCCATTTTTATTAGTTCTTTTTCTTTCTGTTTATGATATATGAGTTCTTTATATATCCTGGATAAAATTATCTCATAAATATATGTTTTGAGAATACTTTTCACTTTCTGTAGTTTGCCTATTCATTTGAATTGTGTCCTTTGATAAGCAGAATTTTCAATTTTTGGTGAAGTATAATTTATTATTTTTTATAGTTACTTTCTCCAACTCATCTGAAAACATTTAACTATGCTGAAATTACAACAATATTCCCCTCTTTTTCTCTAAAGGCTTTATAATTTTTGACTTTATGCTTGTCTATAGTTCATCTTGAATTAGTGACTGTGTGTGCTGGATTTAGAGTTTATTATGCTCATTTTTCTCCATCAATGTACACTTATTTCAGCTCATTTTGTGGAAAAACATTTTTCTTTCTCTGTTGGATTGGCACTTTTGCGAAATATCACATGTTGCTGTATATCTAGTCTCTCTACTCTGTTCCATTCATCTATTTCTCAAACATTAAAATAAAACAACTGATGTCTCAATATGATTCAAATAAAACACTGTTTTGATTTGTCTAGATTTATACTCAGTTTTGAAATCAGAAATCAGAAAATTTTATTTCTCCAACTTTGTTCCTTTTCAAGCTTGGATTGGATAATCTGTGTCCTTATTTTTTCCATATAATTTTAACTTTGTAAACTTGGGATTAAAAAAAAGGCTACTGGAATTTTTGTTGAGATTGCATTGAATCTATCGATATTTGGGAGAAAAACTGACCTCTTCATGAAATGGATTCTTTTAATCCATTAAAAAAAAGTCTCTCTTTTTATTTAGATTTCCCTTCGGTTCTTTAAGAATGACTTTTACTTGTACTGTAGAGGCCTTGCTAAATTGACTTATTAGTTCTAGTAGTTGCTTTGTAGACTTCTTAGATTTTTATACATAAAAAAATCCTGTCATCTTCAAATAAAGATAAATTTGTATTTCTGATTTTTATGCCTTTAATTTTTTCTTGTCTTATCACAGTGGCTGGAACAATTGTTAATTTTGAATAGAAATGATAAGAAGAGGGGACTTACCTTTTTCTCTGTCTTATAGGAAAACTATTTATTGTTTTACCATTTACTATGGTTTTAACTTTTTCATTGCTACTTTTTATTATATTAAAGAAGTTGCCTTCTTATCCCCTGTATAATGTTTCTTTTTATCATGTTTGAATATTGAAAATTATCAACTTTATTTTGCTTCTATTAAAATTATCATGGTTTCTCTCCATTAGTCTGTTAATACTGTAAAAAAAATTAATTAATGTTTGATGAATGTATTTTACGTTTTTGGAATTAACTCTACTTGGTCATACTATGTTATCCCTTTTATGTATTGTTTAACTCTATTTCCTAATATTTTATATTTTATAGAAGGATTCTACACAGACATAAAATTCCTGAGTCAGGTAAAATGAGATATGTCATCCTGAACCAAGGGAGTAGGGGTCTAGGACTTCAAAGGGAAGGAATGTAATTCACAGGAAGATGAAAAAGAGTAAATATTTGGTAAGCTAATATTTGCTGGGCCACTCATAAACAATGGGACATAGAAGACTGATCATGCATGCCTTGCTTGGTTCTCTCTACCACACCTAGTTAATATCATAATGTAGTTGTCTGTGGAACCATCTTTCTTCCTGGAGCAGGTCATCTATCTAAATTCTTTTTAGGCAATTGAGGAAGGAGATGAAGAGCTTTGCTAAATCTGCTGGATTTTTATTGCTTTTTAACTCAAAATAATCTTCATGCCAAAAGATCCATCTTGGTGTAGTCTATCCTTGGCCCCTACAACTTCATCAGTGAATCCATCTGTGCTTGCATTTTTCATTGTGGGAAATTTTGATAGTAAGTTCAATTCATTTCATTGATGTAGGGCTATTTAGACTTTATGTTTTATTGTGCATTAATTTTGGTAAATTGTATTTTTCTAGAAATATATCTATATATCAAAGTTGTTCAATTCTCTGCAGTAAAACAATATATCATATTCTTTTATAACCATTTTAATGTCTTTAGCATCTATATAGAAAAACGTTCTTTCATTCCTGGGATTAGTAATCTGAGTTCTCATTCTTATTTTTGTAGTAGGTCTATCAATTTTGTGTCCCTTTTCCAAAAAGCTTTTGACTTTGTTTCAAACAAAGCTTTTGGCTTTGTTAATCTTTCCATGTTGTTTGAATTTTCAATTATATTTTTTATTGTTCATTATTATCATTTTCTTTTCCCTTTCTCCTCTTTTCCTAACTTTAGAAGGTGGAATCTTGAATCATTTTTAGATTTGAGACCTACCTTTCTTCTCATGTAAACATCTGAAGGTATAGATTTTCCTCTAATCCCTGCCTTAGCTCTATTTCATAAATTTGGTATGTTCCAGTTTCATTATATTCATTTTGAAATATTTTCTAATTTCTTTCATGATTTCTTCTTTGAACCGTGAATTACCTAGAAGTGTTTTAATTTGAAAGTATTTGGTATTTTCTAGATATCTTATTGGTATTTGTTTTTAATTTAGTTTTATTATTGCAAAAGAACATACTCTGTATTTCAGTCCCTTTAAATTTGTTGAGATTAGTTCTGTGGTCGAGCTCAGGGTCTATCACCTTTTGGTAAATGTACCATATCCACTTGGAAATAATTATGTTCTGCACTATTAGGTTATAATGTACCATAAATATCAATTAGGTCATGTCAATCAGTAGTGTTGTTCAGATTATCTATGTTTTTTATTTATTTTTATCTAATTCTACCATTTGCTGAGAGACAGATATTAAATCCCCAACTGTTGTTATGGAATTAACTATTTTCTCCTGTATTTTGACCAAATTTTGCTTCATATATTTTGAAGCTGTGTTATCAGATGAATGTACATTAATGATATTTATATCTTCCTGATGAATTAATCCTTCTATTGTTATGAAGTGGCTCACTTTTTATTTCTTTATCTCTTTGTTTTGAAGATTTGTCTGATATTAATTTAGCTCCTTCAACCTTATGTTCACATTATAATCTTTTTAAGAAGTGTATAAATTTACAAAGTTGACAATCCTATTCACCAGATCTTATTTGAGACTATTTTATTGCTTATTCAATTTATCTTCATTTGCATTTACATTTTAAGCATATGTTTTATATTTTTTCACCGATTTGGACTCTTCCTTGCAAAATAGTATGCATATTGTTTTATAAACAGGAATTTTCTGTCCTATGTCCCAGCAGTAATTTCTACTGTTGATTGCTGTGGAATAGGTGGAATAGCTTAGTTCTCAGAAGCCTGTCTTCTAGAGAAGACTACTCCCCTATAATTAATGAATTTAGATTCATGATGAGAACACACGTTTGAGGGTCTTTTGAGCCTGCAGACAATCTACATAAATCTAAATTTGTCTTCCTCACCATTGCTTTTTAGGCACTGAATACACCCCATGTAGGGCTGCCTTTGTGAGGCTTTAAGAGTTGTTGTTTTTTTTTAGAGGAGGGGAGAGATGGGGGAGAGGTAGAGGGAGAGGGAGAGAGAGAATCTTAAGCAGGCTCCATACCCAACACAAGCCCAGGAGCCCAGATGTGGGGCTTGATCTCACAACCCTGAGATCATGACTGAGCTGAAATCAAGAGTCGGACGCTTAACCAACTGAGCCACCCAGGCACCCTAGGTCATAACAATTTTTACATGAAAACTCTAGATCTTTATGTCTGAGGAATTTAGCTTTTTTTTCCATTTAAAAGCAATAAATTGTGTTCTATCAGTGGTTAAAATGTCTATATATGGAAAAATTCTCCTTTCCTTATGTTTGAATCTTTGCCTCAATTTTACCCCTTTATAGAAGCTTCAGTACCCCAGCCATGTCTGCTGAGGTATCTTTAACTCCACACATATGTGCTAACGACATTGCCTTTGGTTTTTAAGTTGTAGTCTGTATCCTAAATTCCCCACCATGTGGTTAAGTCTGTTCACTAAGTGTGAGATTTTTTTCTGAGGCCCATACTTTTGCTGAAGCCAGTGTAGGTAGCATTTGTTTGCTAAGCCCCATGTGGCCATCACTTTCTGAGGCCTGCCCATGGCTATGGCCCCTATAACCTCTTTCTTTGCTCTGGTTTAAAATTTTAAAAATTTTCACTTACACCACTGATGAAATCTGAAACCCTAGGTTTATGTGTTATTCAAGACCTTGAATATGCAGTGCCTCTAAAGAAACAGTTGTTGATATAAAGACTGCATATGCTTTATTCACCTGCCAAGGTCAAAACACAACATAACCTAAGGGCATAGCAGTTAAGCACTATCTTCACAACTGTTAAAACTAGCCATTTTGTGCAATATAGGCCACTGTCAACTTCAAGGTCAAAAACCCATGTGTCCTGCACTTAATATAATGCCACCAAAATTGAACATCATCCATAAAGGACATGTGATAAGCCTTAACCTCCAGAAATAATTTTGTGCCCCAAAGGACTCTTTATCAATATTTCTGACTGAACCCAATGGGAGATAAGACAGAGATAAGGAAGATGGGGTTTAAAATATAACCTTCGTTACTGAAAATTGATGTTGGAGAGTGTGGCTTATATCTATGAGTAGAGTTCCAAATATTATATTCTACTAGAATGTAAGAGCAAATGATTCTAATCAAAGAGGGGAATTTCAGTATTAAAGACTATAGAGCAGAAACAGTTTCTGATGTCCTAATACTGATACACCAGTTGTGATAGGCTGCCTCTAGAGGAGCAGAAGAGAACACGTGCTCCTTGCAGACAATTTATTCCCAAGTGACAAAGAGGAGAAAACTGCTTGTCCTAATAATTTTCTATTTTCAAAAATTACTAATCATATTAAATCTTTTCTCATCCCCTAAGACAAAATGAGTAAAGAAATGGAAAGAGGCCAGGAGTATTATGCTAATAGATGTCTCTTCACTTTATAAAAGGAAACATCAGGAATGAGGAAGAAGCATTTCCTCTTATATTCCAGATCCAAGATACATTATTACAATGTGAAAGCAAGTTGTAGCTGGGTTTTGGTCTTCTTTGTTTAATAAAGAAAATGCATACAGCTAAAACCATGTGGACAAGAACATGGTTTTGAAAGAACGATTTATTGAGAAGTAGAAAGGAAGTAAATGCATGCATTTTAGAGTACTTTCTCCATGTTTAACTATGCAAGGATAAAAGATATGAATATCTTGAAGGCACCATTGTTCTTTTAGAATGAGGAAGGCAATCATGGTTAGTGGAGAGGACAATATTAATGCTCAGGAAGAGACTGAAGACACAAAAGGAAAAAGGAAATTGTTGACTCTACCCATTTTCTTCTTCATGAATTTGATCTTTTAGTTCATATGAATAATTCTGTGTAATTTAGTTTAGGAAACAATTCGAAGTATTCATTTTCTGAAAAAAAATGGTATAAAAAAAGTTAAGGAAGAATGGAGATATAAGTGTTGAGGTAAAGAGGAAAAGCATAAATCAAGCTCACACTGATTGCAGAAAGTATTTGTCTTCTACTTTTCTTAAGACAGAGGCTAAAAGTGTTGAAAGTAGTGCAACTGAATGACTTGAGGATAGCCATGAAGTTGGAATAACTTCTACAACAAAAATATTTTTATGATGCTTTTCTGAAAGCAGCTCTCTTTTCTCATAACTGAAACTACCCAAATCCTCTATTGAAGCAGTTGGCTTATATTGGCATGTTTGTAAAATTATTTGCTGATCAGCTACTTAGTCAAACTAATCAGATATGCTGCCTCTTCTCTAGGAATTTAGATTTGAGACACTGGGAGACTCCAGGTAGTTGTGGGAATCTGAGAAGAAAATAATGTAAGTGAACAAAGAGATGCCAAAAAGAATGATCTTGTGACCTGAAAGGTAGCCAGAGACAGAGAGAATGAAAGAGACATAGAAAGTTGTGCCATAGTACATGATGGCATCCAGTTACCAACTATGAGTCACTGATATATAGATATTGTATCTATCTATCATCATCTCTCTATATATAGTTTTAAAGATTTTATTTATCTGAGACAGAGAGAGAAAACACCAGCAGAGTAAGGGTCAGAGGAAGAGGGAGAAGCAGAGTCCCTGCTGAGCAGGGAGCCCAATGTGGGGCTCCATCCCAGGACTTGGGGATCATGACCTGAGTTGAAGACAGACACTTAACCTACTATGCCACCCAGGCACCTCAAGTCAGGATATATTAATATTCATGAGGTCTCTGTACTTTTTCAGAACTTTATCCCCCACTTTTTTCAAATTAATTTGAGCAAATTAAAACCAAAAGAACTTTTTAAGAAAAGGATAAACCAAGAATGAATGACATAATAGTTTAATGGTTTAGAGGTTCTAGCTGAAATACTGGAAATGATACATTTTCACAGGAGCCAATCACCATGTGTTGTGTTACATTCTCTAGCAATGTTCAGAAGCCCAGAAGTAGTCAAAAAGAAACCAGACTTGTAGGTCTAACCAGGATGTTAGAATTAATTGACCAGGCAGATACTGTGGGAAGAAAAATAAATTCAAGTTGCTGGTAAGAGTACACTTTAATAAGTTATCCATGAGTGTTCAGGTAATATAGCAAGTTATGAGAAAAAGGGGTAACAGGATTAAACATTTTGATGAAATAAAAAAGTAGGCTATTTTAGGATGCAAGTGTAGGAGAGGCTAAAGGATAGAAAAATGCGACGGGAGCAATTTCGAAGTTAAATATTACACTGGTGGAATAGTTCTGCGTGATGGTAATTTCTCGTGAATATCATTGGGGATGAATCGCGGAGTTGACGCAGGCAGGCGGGTCCAAGAACCCAGAGAATGCCCTGCAGGACCAGCCAGTAGGATCCCTGGCTACCTGCAGGATAGAAATCAAATGCTAACCAACAGGAGGTAAAAGCGGAGTTTGTTGAAGGTAGAGTACAGGTACAGAACAAGTATCTCATCTTTGCTTGGGACCTGGGGGTTTTATTGAGGATTGTGGTGGGGTGTACATGTCTTCTTAGTCATCCAGGAACCAGTTAGAACAAAAATGAGGATCCAAGTGTTATTCCTTGGAGTCAGGGTCTCTTGGCATTGAGATATCTAGTGCAGGTGGTCTGGAATACATGTAAGATAGCTTTGTCCGGTCATTCTCACCTGGTTTTTCCTTAGATATTATCTATTCTAAAGAACGGGGCACCTGGGTGGCTCAGTGGGTTAGAGGCTCTGCCTTCAGCTCAGGTCATGGTCCCGGGGTCCTGGGATGGAGCCCCACATCAGGCTCTCTGCTCAGCGGAGAGCCTGCTTCCTCCTCTCTCTGCCTGCTTCTCTGCCTACTTGTGATCTCTGTCAAATAAATAAATAAAATATTTTTTAAAAATCATATACTTCTTATCCCTTACAAAAAAGACATACAGTATCTGTATTATGAGGCATGCATAAAGTAGGGGTGCAAGTCCTAGCAAGAATAGAAGCAGGAAAAGGAGCAAAAGTAGATTTTTATTGAGTCCTTCAGTTTCCTCATGTCAGAAATAGAATGTGGAAGATGATCAAGGAAGCATAAGGGAGTCGTCATGGATGTGCCATCTATTTTTTAGCTGAAATATCATAGGATTACTGTGATGATGAAAAAATATATAACTGTAAAACGGATGCCAACATCTTCAAAGAGTGTGCAAGAGTAACTTAAAAATGAAACCAGATTAAGAAGAATGCAGTTTTATAAGATTTAATGAGTATGGGATATTGAACAAAGGTGATAAAACCATATTGGAAAAATAGTAAAGGGGAATCAGAGGTATTCCAACCCATTTCCATGGACCTAATACATGTCCACTGTGGGAGAATAAGCAATTATCAGTTGATGGTGCTATAGGGGAATCAGTGTCCATGAAGGAGACCTGGTTCTGGTTAAGTTAAAAAAAGAAACAAACAAACAAAAAAGAAAAAAGAAAGATGGATAGAGAAAGTGGTTGAGAGAAAGTTGAATATGTAAGCATATCTCTTTAAAACAGAAATAGATTAGAAGTTGGGGGCATGACATTACTTTATTAGTGTAGTTTGAACTATTATGTGTCCTAAATTACATTTATTTTGAAGAACATATTCTTTCACTAATTCAGAGGCTTTTCTTCTGAAATTGGTCCAATTTATTGAGACTCCAGGGCACTGCTCTTTCCTGTCATTCATGTAGCCATGTAGTATAAAGCAACACATTAAATTGGCTGAAGTTAAAATCCAATTTTTCACGAGTAGATTTGGAAATAGGAAACTCATCTAACTCTAAAACTCCTTCAGATCACATGGCTTCAACATATGTTGGAATCATATATTCTTAAGTCCTATTAATCACCCTAATTATGTAGCATATTATTCAGCACCTGTAAAGTTAGGCACCTTAGAGATAATTAGAAAAATGTCCAATTTGGATCCAGTTTTCTTCTGTTCCTTTAAAAAGGGTAATAGAAGCAAAAATGTTATTTGAAATAAACCTCAGGTTTAGGTTAATTTATAATATCATCATTAACATCATTATTTTTCTTGACAAATGATGTAATGCAAAAGACCATTGAACTTAATGCCACAATATGTAAGTTCTACTCCCAGCCTTGTCTTTTTTGAGCTATATAGAGTTTAATTTTCTCATCTGTCCAATGTAAAAGGTAATCTGAATAATCTTTTTAAATGTTTTTCCAGCTTGAAACTGTGTTGGCTCCTCTCACTTCGTATATATCTATTCTTTTTGCTCAAATACATGGAAAAATATAGAAGCCCACATTATATTAGTTATGGTTCTCCAGAGAAACAAAATCAATGGTATTTATGTATATATTTTCATGTAATAATATAACATATATTATATACGGTATGTGGAATATTATACATGTGATTGCATATATATATATGACATATTTCCATATTATAATTTGCTATGTAGATACAGATAGTCACTTATTATTTTGTGGCTTTATAATGGAGTAATAGCAATATGAATTCATTAGAGACCATACTTCAAATTTTGAATTTTGATCTTTTTCTGGGTCAGTGGTATATGGTATGGTATGCTCTCTTGACACTGGATACACAACTTATACACATACAACAATGTTTTTCACTTTCAGTACAATATTAAATAAATTATACAAGATAGTCAATACTTTATTATAAACTAAGGTCCGTATTAGATAATCTTGCCCAACTGTAGTCTCATGTAAGTGTTCTGAGCACATTTAAGGTAGGCTATGCTAAGCTATGATGTTTGGTAGGTTAGATGTGTTATTTTTATTGGGACATAATTCTATCATAAGTTGAGGAAGATTTGTGGTGTCTATGTGTGTGTGTACAAGCTGATTTACTATAAGGATTTGACTCATGAAATTGTAAAGGCTGAAAAAAGCCCCGTAGTCTGTTGTCTGAAAGCCAGGGACCAGGAAAGTGGATGCTGTAAATTCTGGTGTGAGCCCTAAGGCCTGAGAACCAGAAGGACCAATGATATTTAAGTCCTAGTGCAAGGGCAGAAGACCTACATGTCAGGTGTGCAGTCAGGCAGAGAGATAATTCAACAGTCTTCTGCCTTTTTATTCTATTAATTTCTTCAATGAATTAGATAATGCCCACCCACATTGGGGAGGGCACTGTGCTTTACTCAGTCCATCAATTCAAATACAGTAATTGCTTCTGAAAACACCCTACAGACACACCCAAAATAGTGTTTAATCAAATATGTAAGTATCCTTTGGTCTAGTCAAAATGACACAATAAATTAGCCGTCACAATTCCACTCCTGTCAACTTGGCATTGAAGCATACCCCCTTAAACCATACTTAATCTCCAAAGAAAGACAATAACAAGGTCATTATTCTAATGTAGTTCAACTCTCCTACATACAAACAAAAATACACTAACCCATTCTAAAACAGGAGGCAAAGTCCTTGTGTGATGTTTACTCTTCTCTTTGATGCCCTATAACTTAAATTCTATGACACAAAATCGACAATACTTAATACTGTGACAGAAAGTCAATAATACATCTTACGTTAAATCATGAGGGAATAAGATGAAAGAAAACAAAGATATTTGATACACACATATATAAAATATATTTAAGCATAAAATATATTTGTAATAAAATCAAATAAGGAGGAAATACTCATTACATTTGTGTCCTTATTTCTGTAACTGGTTACATGGTTATAGATAGTATTTTGAATTACCTTTTTCTACTACCCCTCTGTGTTTCCTTTGCCCTCAGGAAGTACCTCATCTCATCGTGGTTCTTTACTTGGTGGGGTGATCCAAGTTTTCATTCCTGAAGGGTCTAGGACATTAATGATCCTGCTTGGATTGAGTTGTAGTTTTCTGTTGATTTTAATCATGGGGAATGATTGTAATGGCCAAGTTTTAGAGACCACCAAGGAGCCAACACTGATGCAATCACATGAGGGTTTATTTGACAAGCTTAAGCTTGGGCCCAAGTATACCGGACACAGCAGAGTAGGGACTTGGACCCCGAGTCTAGTTAAGGCAGGGTTTTATGTGTCATCACAAGAGGCTGGGGGGGAGAGGATGGGGCACGGGCAGGGAAATTTCAAACAAGTCCTGCAGTAAGCTGATTAGCAGCTGCCGGGGGTGTTGCTAGGTTGTTTTTCTAAAGCTTCCTGGAACTAAAGTATGGCAAACAAGTCCTAGAACTGGGATAGGGTGGGTTTCTCCTGGAACTAAAGTATGGCAAACAATCCCTAGAACAGAAGTAGGGTCACAGAGGCCTAAGATGGCTGCCGAAGCTAAGATGTCTGCACTTCTGCTAATGCTAAACTTGAGGTGGGATGGCCTTAATTTTTTTCGGCCTCCACATAATGATTATTAAGAGACATCCTAAGGGATCTCTGTATTCCAGACATATTCTTCCTTACCTCTCCTTTGTGTGGTAGTAATCTGATTTCCTCTTGGTAGTCAGGATCAATTACCCCAGCCAGCACAGTAACTCCCTTCTTCACCTATTGATTCAGAGACATGAGGAGCCCAACATGGTTGGGCAGTAGTCTTAACTTTCAGTTTAATAGAATCATTGTTGTGTTTCCTGATGGAAGTATTTCTCTCTCAGAACAATGATATCTAGGCCAGCAGAACATGAGGATGTGACCAGAAGGAAAAAATTCTTCTTCTACCCTTCAAGATTTTCCAGCTGGACTAAGAATTAAATTTACATGAGATAGATTAACAGGATAAAAAAAACCCCAAATTTTTTTTATGTGTGTACAGAGTCCCAGTAATGAAACTGAGAACTGAAGAAATGACCAAGACAGGCAGTTTCTATACTTTTTAGACAAAGAGGCCATATATCCATATATCTGTGAGGACTTGACAGGAAAAAGAAAACTTAACTTTGGGAGCTTCAAGTAGTGGAATTCAAACAAAATTTAGACAAAGGAATAAATTAGTAAAAATCACAAGGGTTGTTTATACAGCCTTCTTGTGATAAAGATGTCTCTACCTCCTAGTACATGTAGGACACCTTTTACATGGAAGATTTTTTTCTTGTTTTCATGGGGACAGAGAAGGGTCTGAGTTACCTTCTGTACAGACTGTCTCTTAAGTAAGTTTAATTTAAAATAATCAATATGCCAAAGTGGCATATTTTGGGGAAGCCTGCCTTTAGCCCTTATAGTTGTGAAAACAGGAAGCAAAAATGTTGCTAGTCACAAGGGGTAAAAATGAATGGTGTCACTCCCATTTCTACCCCTTGATTCCTAGACCCATGAATTCTATCAGAGAAACAGCAGCACATATTGGCCTTGCATTCAGAGCATATACAACCTTCTAGAAAACCTTGCCTTAGGCCTCCAAGGTAATGCCACCTAGTTGGCACTGTAACTGAGTCTTCAGAAGGTCATTCTACAATTTTGTCAAGCTAGCTGATTGTGGAAAACAGGGTAAGACCAGTGAATTTTATGAGTATGGGCTCACTGCCACACTTTTGCAGTGAAGTGAGTTCTTTCATTAGAAACAGTGCCATGCAGAATACCATGATAACGCATAGGGCATTCTGTAAGTTCACGGATGGTAGTTTTGGCATGTAAGAAAGGTAAATCTATATCCAGAGTGAGTGTTAACTGCAGTAAGAACAAAATGCTGGCACTTTCAAGATGGAAGCCGTAGAATATAATCAACCTGCCACCAGATAGCTGGCTGATCTCTCTGGAGATGGTGCCATATCAGGAACTCAGTGTTAGTTTCATCTGCAGGCAGATTGGGCACTCACCAGTGGCCATAGCGGATTTGTCTTGGTGAATGAAAGTGCATGTTGATGAGCTTCATCATCATAACCTTCATCCCTGTGTAACTGTCATCATGGTTTTTTTGCCCATTCAGAGAAGTCTATCCACATACCTCTTCCTCAGATTTCTTTGTCATCAGTTTTCCAATCATGTTCCTTCTAAGTCTCTGAACATCCAGCAAAACCATTGGCCATAGACCATGAATTGGTATATAATGCCATGTCTGGCCATTTTTCCTTACAAGCTAAGTGTAAAGCAAGATGCACTGTTTAACCTTCACCCTGGTCCTTTAGGGATGTCTCAGAAAGAGGCTGTAGTGTATAGTTGCCCATTTTGGGATGGTGCCTGCTATCCTAAAGAACCATCTAAAAACTAACAGGCTTTTCTTCTGTCGACGGATTATAAGGAACCCCCTTGAGACTACTGGTGCAAGCTGGGAGATACAAGGCACTTTAGCAGGAGCAGGCATTTGGGATACTTCATGTAACTCACTTGTGCCTTCATTTCCTGTTTGGGCTCAATCATGTATATACCCCTTCCATTTGAATATGGAGTAATGTTGTGCAAAGCCAAGTTTGTGGCTTAGTGGATCAGATAACACACAAAATTCATGATGGATAGCTCAGGTTGCATGGTAACTTGATGGCCCATGATTAAGCATTTGGTCTCTATTAAGGTGCAGTAGTAGGCCAAGAGCTGTCTCTCAAAAGGAGAGCAGTTATCTGCAGAGGACTGCATGCCAAGGCTTTGCTTTAAAATCCTCAGGGCTAGCACTGTACTTCAACTATAGAGCCTCCTAAAAGTTCCAAACAGCATCCTCATCAAGTACCAGTTGATTAGCTGGATCATATGGTACAAGTCTGGGAATCGATTGGAGGTCTGTAATTCTCCATTCTTAACATTCACTTTAGACTTTTTTCACTTGACTTAGAATTTTTCTGTTTATATAGCTCAAGTAAAAATTTCCTTGGTTTCTTATGTATTCTACTTCTAGGAATACCATGATCAATTAGCCAACTTCATAGGCCCATTAGGGTCAGACTATTCTGATTGGTGCTTTGACTCTGCTGTTCATTACGATAACTATACCCTCCTTGCCTATGGTGGTTGAGTGCCACCACCTTACCCCCTGCCAAATAGGATCCAATTACTCCCATTGTGTATAGGTTTCCCAATTCAGTGGCTGCATTTCCCACCATAAATTTTGGTTTACAGAGAAGAGCAATCACAGAACTCTTTTCAGATGCCAGGACTCCCCTCACACATTTATTTCTCACATATGTCTTCTGGATCCTCCCAGTGTGGGTAGTAATTTGTTTTGTTTTGTTTTAATGTTCATTTACCCAGCATATAGTATATAATACATTTTTATTGTAGTGTTCAGGGATTCATTCATTCAGGGTGTTACGTATAACACCCATTGCTCATCCCATCACATGCCCTACTTAACCCAGTTACCCCAACCTCCTCACCCCTCCCTTCTGTAACCCTCAACTTGTTTCCTGGAGTCCAGAGTCTCTCATGATTTGTCTCCCTCTCTGATTTCTTCCTTTCAGTTTTCCCTTCCTTCCCCTGTGGTCCTCCATGCTATTCCTTGTGATTCCCACATGAGTGAAACCATATGGTAATTATCTTTCTCTGCTTGACATTTCACTTAACATAATCCCCTCCAGTTCCATCCATATCCATGCAAATGGTGGAAAATGGAGCTACCCTACGATCCAGCGATTGTTCTACTAGGTATTTACCTCAAAGATACAGATGTAGTAAAAAGAAAGGGCACCTCTACCCCAATGTTCATAACAGCAATGTCTGCAATAGCCAAACTGTGGAAGGAACCAAGATGCTCTTTAACAGATGAGTGGATAAAGAAGATGTGGTGAATAAGTCTTAAATGGCAAATCCATTATAATATTTCAATTGCCCTAGGCCTTTGAATCCCTTCCTTGGGATTGTAATGCAGATTTAATTCCCTCAAACAGGTGGAAAGGCCAGTAAGACTGGGGGTAGAGAGGCTGGTATCACTGAGAGTAGAGATGTTATTGCCACTAGGGTTGGAGAGGCTGCTTCTGCTGTGAGTGCAGAAGTCACTTCTAATATAATGGGGAGGCGCCTTCTGCTTGGGTTGGGGAGATCTCCTCCACTTGCAAAGAAGACTCATCAGAATTTAGGGGTTCAAAGTACCAAATTTTAGCATTCTCTTGCAACATGTCCCCATCTCAACTTACAGGATCTTATTCTTTCTCAATCAATGCCCTCTTTTTAACAACATATACCCCGAGAGGCTGGGAGTTCAGCATAAGTTGTAATTCAACCAGTTTCCTTATGAGATTCTGTATTTGTTTTTCAATTTCTGTAGCCCCATGGCTACAGGAGATAAGGCTCTCCTTCAGGACACATAGACCCCTTTAGGTCATTTATGTGACACTTGAATTGGGAACTTGAATCCCTGAGCTCATCCTTTTTTTTCACCATTTTGTCCAGAGACATTAAGGGCAACTTGCCAATCTCATTATATTTGTATAATTTTCCAGAACCTTTTAAAAGTATTATATATGTAGTCATTCAGATCTTTGCTTCTTATAAATGGTTGATTAGCAACATCCAATGCAGATATTTTGCTTATCTCTGTTGTCAGATCATGCCATGGACTATCAATGCTTTCTTTACTATTGGCAATAAAATCATTAGAGTCCTTACATTTAATCATATTTGAGAGCCAATTCTAGAAACCCCAGTTCAGAAAACTCAACCTTAAAATTTGGTTGCTATAAAATCATTCTTGGTGCCATAATCTGCATTAGCTAAGGTACTTCAGAGAAACAGAACCAAATATGTATGTGTGTGTGTGTGTGTGTGTGTGTGTAAAATCTATTAAAATATAGTTATATATATAAAAATATATAATATATACTACATAATATAATATGTAAAATGAGATTTATTATAAGGAATTGTCTCATGGATTATGGAGGCCAAGTTCCACAGTCTACTATCTATAAACTGGATACCCAG
>ML097341.1:556-24941 GCA_003697995.1 Taxidea taxus jeffersonii
TCATTGATTTCTGCTTTGATCTTTATTATTTCTCTTCTCCTGCTGGGTTTAGGCTTTCTTTGTTGTTCTTTCTCGAGCTCCTTTAGGTGTAGGGTTAGGTTGTGTATTTGAGACCTTTCCTGTTTCTTGAGATAGGCTTGTATCGCTATATATTTTCCTCTCAGGACTGCCTTTGCTGTGTCCCACAGATTTTGGACCGTTGTGTTTTCATTATCATTTGTTTCCATGGTTTTTTTCAATTCTTCTTTAATTTCCTGGTTGACCCATTCATTTTTTAGAAGGATGCTGTTGAGTCTCCATGTATTTGTGCTCTTTCCAAATTTCCTCTTGTGATTGAGTTCTAGCTTCAGAGCATTGTGGTCTGAAAATATGCAGGGAATGATCCCAATCTTTTGATACCTGTTGAGACCTGATTTATGACCCAGGATGTGATCTATTCTGGAGAATGTTCCATGGGCACTAGAGAAGAATGTGTATTCTGTTGCTTTGGGATGGAATGTTCTGAATATATCTGTGATGTCCATCTGGTCCAGGGTGTCATTTAAGACCTTTATTTCCTTGTTGATCTTTTGCTTGGATGATCTGTCCATTTCAGTGAGGGGTGTGTGAAAGTCTCCAACTATTATTGTATTCTTGTCAATGTGTTTCTTTGATTTTGTTATTAATTGGTTTATATAGTTGGCTGCTCCCATGTTAGGGGCATAGATATTTAAAATTGTTAGATCTTCTTGTTGGACAGACCCTTTGAGTATGATATAGTGTCCTTCCTCATCTCTTATTATAGTCTCTGGCTTAAAATCTAATTGATCTGATATAAGGATTGCCACCCCAGCTTTCTTCTGATGTCCATTAGCATGGTAAATTGTTTTCCACCCCCTCACTTTCAATCTGGAGGTGTCTTCAGGTCTAAAATGAGTTTCTTGTGGCAGCATATTGATGGGTTTTGTTTTTTTATCCATTCTGAAGCCCTGTGTCTTTTGATTGGGGCATTTAGCCCATTTACATTCAGGGTAACTATTGAAAGATATGAATTTAGTGCCATTGTATTGCCTGTAAGGTGATTGTTATTGTATATTGTCTCTGTTCCTTTCTGATAATACTTTTAGGGTCTCTCTTTGCTTAGAGAACCCCTTTCAATATTTCCTGTAGAGCTGGTTTGGTGTTTACAAATTCTTTCAGTTTTTGTTTGTCCTGGAAGCTTTTTATCTCTCCTTCTATTTTCAATGATAACCTAGCTGGATAAAGTATTCTTGGCTGCATGTTTTTCTCGTTTAGTGCTCTGAATATATCATGCCAGTTCTTTCTGGCCTGCCAGGTCTCTGTGGATAAGTCTGCTGCCAATCTAATATTTTTACCATTGTATGTTGCAGACTTCTTGTCCCGTGCTGCTTTCAGGATTTTCTCTTTGTCGCTAAGACTTGTAAATTTTACTATTAGATGGCGGGGTGTGGACCGATTCCTATTGATTTTGAGGGGTGTTCTCTGCACCTCTTAGATTTTGATGCTTGTTCCCCTTGCTATATTAGGGAAATCCTCTACAATAATCCTCTCCAGTATACCTTCTGCTCCTATTTCTCTTTCTTCTTCTTCTGGAATCCCAATTATCCTAATGTTGTTTTGTCTTATGGCATCACTTATCTCTCGAATTCTCCCCTCGTGGTCCAGTAGTTGTTTGTCTCTCTTTTGCTCAGCTTCTTTATTTTCTGTCATTTGGTCTTCTATATCACTAATTCTTTCTTCTGCCTCATTTATCCTAGCAGTAAGAGCCTCCATTTTTGATTGCACCTCATTGATAGCTTTTTTTATTTCAACTTGATTAGACTTTAGTTCTTTTATTTCTCCAGAAAGGGCTTTTATTTCTCCCAACAGGGTTTCTCTAATATCTTCCATGCCTTTTTCGAGCCCGGCTAGAACCTTGAGAATCGTCGTCCTGAATTCCAGATCTGACATATTACCAATGTCTGTATTGATTAGGTCCCTAGCCTTCGGTCCTGCCTCCTGTTCTTTTTTTTGTGGTGAGTTTTTCCGCCTTGTCATTTTGTCCAGATAAGAATCCGCTGTTCTCCTTGTTAAGTGAACTTGGTCTTGGCTGGATTTCTTGTTGATCTTCTGGGGGAGGGGCCTGTTGTAGTGATTATCAAGTGTCTCTGCCCCAGGTGGAATTGCACCGCCCTTACCAGGGGCCAGGCTAAGTCATCCTCTCAGGTTCGCTTTCGGGAGCTTTTGTTCCCTGACCGCTTTCTGTAGAGTTCTGGAGGACGGGAATGAAAATGGCGGCCTCCCAATCTCCGGTTCGGAGGAGCCAAGAGCTAGGGGCCCCAGTCTTCAGTGCGCCCTCAGAGAAAAGCGTCCAATCACTCCCGTCTCCCCAGCCTCCGGCCGCGCCCGGGGAAAATCGTGCTTAAGCAGTCCCGTCTCACTGGCTTCTGGGAGCGCTCCGAGCTTACCCAGCCTGTGACCAAGCGTCTCTGTCTCTGGCAGAGTCCCACCTGGAGTCTCCGAACCCCGCAGATCCCTGAGCTCTCCCGGGTCGGAGTCTCCCCGTATCTTGTGGGGACCCCTCGCACAGCGCACCGGCCCGTGTCACAGACCACAACTCTAGGAAACCTTGGCTCCGTCTCCGCAGCCGGCTTCCCCACTCTAATACCTGTGAGCTCTGCGACACTCAGACACCCCCGATCCTTCTGTGACCCCACGGGACCTGAGTCCATGCTGTCCCCGTGAGGTCTTCACCCCAGTTTAGCCTCTGGAGCGATGTCCCTCCGTGGAGCAGACTTTTAAAAGTCCTGATTTTGTGCTCCACCGCTTGCCGGGAGCCGGCCCCTCCCCCAGGGGTCTATCTTCCTGTCGCGTTGGATTCACTTCTCCGCTGGTCCTACCTTTTAGAAAGTGGTCGATTTTCTGTTTCTAGAATTGTTGTTTTTCTTCTCTTCGATCTCCTGTTGGATTCGTAGGTGTTCGGAATGGTTTGATAGGCTATCTAGCTGATCTCCTGCTGGCTGATGTTGTCTCAGCCCGCTACTTCTCCGCCATCCCGACTCCTCCCTCTCTTTTTTTTTTTTAAGATTTTATTTATTTATTTGACAGAGAGAGATCACAAGTAGGCAGAGAGGCAGGCAGAGAGAGAGGAGGAAGCACCGATGCAGGGCTCGATCCCAGGACCCTGGGATCATGACCCGAGCCCAAGGCAGAGGCTCAACCCACTGAGCCATACAGGTGCCCTGGAACTTTCTTGATGGGAAAGTTTTTTTGTTTTGTTTTTTTAGGCAGAGAGAATAAGACAGAGAGAGCACGAGCAGGGTAAGGGGCAGATGGAGAAGCAGACTCCCTGCTAACTAGGGAGCTGATGATGCGATGATGCAGGGCTGGATCCCAGGACTCCGGGATCATGACCTGAGCCAAAGGCAGATGCTTAACTGACTGAGCCACCCAGGTGCCCCGGGAACGTTTGAATAACAAATTTGATTTCTGTGATAGGGTTATTCAGATTTTTATCTTTCATCTTTTGTCACACAGTAAGTTGTATTTTTCAAGAAACTTGTCTATTTATGTTGTCTGATTTAATTCTGTTGTAGTCTGAGAATATAATCTATATGATCTCTGTGTTTGGTCTGTCTAGGGGAATGTTCCATGTGTCTGAAAAGAATGTATATTCAGCTGTTGATGGGTCTTGTGTTCTATAGGGTATAAATCAAGGTGGTTGCATGTTGTTGAAATCTGTTGCTTTACTGAATTGTATTCTACTTGTTCAATCAATTATTTGTAATTTTAGGGGATAAAAACCGACAGAGATTTTAAAGTTTATATGGATATGGAAAGGCCCTAGAATAGCCAACACAATCTTGAAAAAGAAGGAAAAGTATTAATTAAGATTTATTGTAAAGCCACAACAATCCAGATAGTGTGGTTTTGATGTAAGGACAAACATATATAAATGGAATAGAAGAGAGAGTCCAAAAATAGACCCACACATATACAGACAACTGAGTTTTGACAAAGGTACAAAAACAATTCAGTGTGGGAAGGTAATTTTGTTTTTGAACAAATTGTGGTGGGACAAATGGTTATCAGTACTGGAAGAAAAATATCCTTGACCCGTACCTCACACCATATATAAAAATAACTTGAGTTTAATATGATTAAATTGTTTCTATTAGACCAACTCATCTAATAGATACAAACTGTTAACTATGAAAAATATACTTTAAAAACTACTGAAAGACAAATGCCATATGATTTCACTAATATGTGGAATTTAAGAAACAAAACAGATAAACACAAGGAGAGGGGAAAAAAGAGAGTGAAGCAAACCATAAGAGACTAGAAAACAAACTGAGGGTTGATAGGGGGAGGTAGGTGGGGGTGGGTAAGCAGGTAATAGGTATCAAGGAGGGCACTTGTTATGATGAGCACTGGGTGTTGTATGTAAGTGATTTATCACTAAATTCTGCTTCTGAAACCAATATTACACTATACTTTAACTAACTAGAATTTTAAAAAAAACTGGGGAGAAGAAAGTTATTGAAGGCACTGGATGGTGACCAAGGGGAATTTTTCTGGGTCATCTTTTATTGAGTAATTTTGGATTTTTACCCCAAATATTATCAGGGTTATGTTATAGTAACACCATTTTCTGTTACAGTAGGCAATTTTTGTCATAGTAGGCTGTTAACTAGGTTAGACTCAAACTGGAGATGCTGTCTCACCTATGGTGGGTAGCAACTTAGATCTCTGTTCAGACTTGTTCTAACTTCTAATCCTCTTCAAAATCTGCCTGCTTTTGTTTACTCTACTGGTACATTTTTTGTTTTATTTTTCTGGAGAATATAGTTATTGTCTGTAGATGGACTTTTTTTTTAGGAGATTGCTTCTCCATACTAGAGGTGGAACTCTTACAATTTATTCTTGTGCATTGAACCTATATTCTGAGACCTTGCTAATAAATTCACATATTAATCTAGCGAGTATTTTTGTAAATTCCTTAAAATTTTTTGCATCAATTACCATGTCTTTTTATCATTTACTTTTTAGTCTGCATGCCCTTTATTTTTATTTTATCTTGAGAGCAAAAGCTTTCAGTCTTTCAGCATTGAGTATATTAGCTGTGGTTTTCCTTAGATGTCCTTTATTAACTTGTGGCAATTTCTTTCTATTCCTAGTTTGATGAAGGTCTTTAACATGAATGGATATTGGATTTCCCCGGTGCTTTTTTTTGCATTTGGGATGAACATTTTATTCTGCTGGTATGGTGAATTTCACAGATTTTTCAGATGTTAAACTGACACTGCCTTACTGGGATAAACCTTACTTGATCATGATTATTAACTTTTTTATGTATTTCTTGAATCAGTTTGCAATAATTGGTAAGGATTTTTACCTCTGCGTTTAAGTGAGATATTAGTCTTCAGTTTTAGGGGGATATTTTGTTTATATAATATCTTTGAGTTTAGTATCATGTTAGTGCTAGCCTCATAAAATGATCTGGAAAATTTCATGCCCACCCTATCTTCTGAAAGAGTTTGTGTAAAGTTGCTGTATTTGCTAGGAGTTTTTAATGTTCACTCCTCTGTTTTGTGATTTTGTGTAAGATTGCTTTAAATTTTATGATTTTTCTTTAAATAGATGATAAAATATGCCAATGAACTCATATGGATCTGAAGTTTTCTTTGTGGGATTACCTTTAATTTTGAAATTCAGTGTCTTTAACAGATATGGAAATATTCAGGTTTTCAATTTCTTCTTGTTTTGATTTCTTTGAATTTATACATCTTATCTATTTTACCAAATTTTTGGCATGTGGTTGTTTCATAATATTCCTGTATCATTGTTTTAATATCTTTTATCTTCCACAATGTACTCTCTTTCTCTGAAATTGATAAAACTTCATTTCAGCAGGAATATATTAAAAATCTATCTTTTTATGCACTTAATAGCATAGCTTCAAGATATATAAAGTAAACATTGACAGTGCTAAAAGAAGAAACAGACAAAATGTGTAATCATAGTTACAGATTTTAACATATCTATCTCTATAACTGATTTTTGTCTGTTTAGAGACAAAAAGAACCTTTAAAGATATAGAAGATTTGAGGAGCGCCTAGGTGGCTCAGTTGGTTGAGCATTCGACTCTTGATTTCTGCTCAGGTCATAGTCCCGGGGTTGTGGGATTGAGCCCCACATTGGGCTCCACACTCAATGGGGAGTCTGCTTGAGATTCTCTCTGTCCCTCTCCTTCTGCTTCTCCCCCTCCCACAATGCTCTCTCTCCCTCTGTAAAATAAATAAATAAATCTTTTAAAAAACAATAGAAGATTTTAACATGATAAACCAGTGTGACCTAATTGACATACAATAGGTCACTATATGCCACAATTGTAGAATATACACTCTTTTCAAGTACATATGGCACATGGAGCAAAATAGACCCAATTTTAGGATATAAGGCTAATTGCAACAGATTCCAAAGGATTGAAATCATGCCCTAAATGTTCTCTAATTACTGTTGAAATAAATTAAAACTGAACAGAAAGACACCAGAAAATATCCAAATGTTTGGAAAGTAAGCATGGAAATATCCCGTAAGTCAAAGAAGAAATCACAGTGGAATTAGAAACTGTTTTGAGCAGAATGATAATGAAAATATGGCACATCAGAACATCAGAACTTGGGGGGGGGCGCCTGGGTGGCTCAGTGGGTTAAAGCCTCTGCCTTCGACTCAGTTCGTGATGCCAGGGTCCTGGGAACGAGCCCCACATTGGGCTCTCTGCTCAGCAGGGAGCCTGCTTTTCCCTCTCTCTCTGCCTGCTGGTCTGTCTACTTGTGATCTCTCTCTGTCAAATAAATGAATAAAATCTTTAAAAAAAAAACAAAGAACATCAGAACTTGTGGGATGAAGCTGAAGCACTACTCAGATAGAAATATGTTGGTTTATGGGGCGCCTGGGTGGCTCAGTGGTTAAAGCCTCTGTCTTTGGCTCAGGTCATTATCCCAGGGTCCTGGGATCGAGCCCTACATTGTGCTCTCTGCTCAGCAGGGAGCCTGCTTCCTCCTCTCTCTGCCTGCTTCTCTGCCTACTTGTGATCTCTCTCTGTCAAATAAATAAATAAAATCTTTTTAAAAAGGGAAATATATTGGTTTATATATATCTACCAGAAAATTAGAAAGTTTAAAAGTTAGTGATCTAACTTTGCAACTCAGGACATAAAATAATGAAAACTAACAAAGCCAAAAGTTGATTCTTTGAAAAGATTAATACAACTGATAAATCTTTAACAAGACTAATCAAGAAAAAGAAAGAAAACACAGATTATTAATGCCACAAATGAGAAAAGAAACATCATTACAAATCCTACATATATTAAAAGGATATTAAAAAGATATTATTACCAACCATTTGCCAATACATTTTATAATTGAGACTAGATGGACACAGTCCTAAAAATCACAAATTACAAGGAATACCACAAAAAGAAAGAAAAAAATCTTAGTAGTCTTTTTATCTATTGAAAATATTAATTTATAACTTAAAATCTTTCTGCAGGGGCACCTGGGTGGCTCAGTCAGTTAAATGTCTGGCTCTTGGTTGCCATTAGGGTCATGATTCAGGGTCAAGGTATCAAGCCCTATGTCAGGCTCCACACTCAGTGCAGTCTGTTTGAGATTCTCTTTTTCTCTCCCTCTGCCTCTGCTCCTGCCCCTGCATGTGCCCTCACTCTCGCTCTCTCTCATAATTAAATAAAATCTTTAAAATAAAATAAAATCTGGGGGGCGCCTGGGTGGCTCAGTGGGTTAAAATAAAATAAAATCTTCCTACAAACAAGCTCCCAGCCCACATGACTTCATTGGTGAATTCTTCCTGTTATTTAAAGAAGGAATAATGCCAATCTCATTCAAGTTCTTTTGGAGACAGAGCACTTCCCATCCCATTTGATAGTAATGGAATGGTATTAGAATGAAGAATTACACTTCTTCAAAAAGATATTAAGAAAGTGAATAGGAAGCCACAAACTGGAAGAAGATAATTGCAATACATAGATTTGATAGATGACTTATATTCAGAATATATAATGAACTCTTAGAAACCAAAAAGAGAAAGGCAGACAACCCAGTAGTAAAAGAAATGGGTAAGAGACATGAGTAGGTACTTTAAAAAAGAGGTATCCAGGGGCACCTGGGTGGCTCAATGGGTTAAAGCCTCTGCCTTCAACTCGGGTCATGATCTCAGGGTCCTGGGATTGAGCCCCACATCAGGCTCTCTGCTCAGCTGGGAGTCTGCTTCCCCCTCTCTCTCTGCCTGCCTCTCTGCCTACTTGTGATATCTCTCTCTCTGTCAAATAAATAAATAAAATCTTTAAAAAAAAAAGAGATATCCAAATGAATGGTCATTATGTATATGAAAAGGTGCTGTATGTCACTACTTATCCGGGAAATGAAAATTAAACCCCAATGGGACAACCCTACACAGACACATACACACAAAAGAATGGATACAATTAGAAAGACTTACAGTATCTAGTGTTAATGAGTATTTGGAGCAACTGGAATTTACATACATTGATGGTAGGAATGGAAATACTTTCAACCACTTTGGGAAACAGGCAGTACCTAATGGTGCTAAATGTACAGCTGTCCTGTACCCCAGCAATGCCACTCCCAGGCATTTACTTAAGAGAAATGAATACATATGTCCACCAAAAGAAATGTACAGAATGTTCATATCAGCATTAACATAATTTCCAAGAACATGAAACACCCCAAGTGTCCATCAACAGAAGAATGTTGTGCTATTTTCTTACAATATGATAATACACAGCAGTGAAATAGAAAGAGCTACTGACACACACAAGAACTTGGATGAATCTCAAGAAATTTATTGAACAGAAAAGCCCGGTGTGCAGATGAATACACGCTATATATATAGCTCAACTTATGTAAAGTTCAAAGATAAGCAAAACTAATCTCTGATGATAAATGATTAGTGGTCTATGATCAGAGTGGTGATTATCTCTGAGAGTCAGTGACTGACCAGGAAGAGCTACAATGGAACTTTCTGGAACAATTAAAATGTTTTATATTTTCATCTAGATGGTGGTTACATGGGTATATATGTATAAAAAATTCACTGAGCTCTGTAGTTAAGATCTGAATTGTACTATGTAGAAATTATACCTCAATTTTTTAAAAACAAAGAATTTCTTAAATACATCATCTTATGAACCTATGAGATTATTCCTTAGGGCTATTTGTATAGAAATGGTATTACTTGATCATTGGGATATACTTGCAGTGCACAAGTATGCCCATTTCATTATATCTGTGTCAACACTTGGAATTATGTGTATTTCTTATTTTGTGGCCCGTCTAATGAATATGAAGTGGTATTGTTTCCTGCTCTTTTTTTAAAGATTTTATTTATTTATTTGAGAGTGTAAGAGAGAACATAAGAGAGAGAACAGGAGGGGGGCCAGAAGGCAGAGGGAGAAGCAGACTCCCCACTAAGCAGGGATCCCAGTGTGGGACTTGAGCCCAAGCCCCTGAGATCATGGCCTGCCCTGAAGGCAGACCCTTAACTGACTGAGCCACCCAGGCGCCCTGTTTTTTGTTCTTTCTGATATCAGTTATCCATTTGGGTTTCCCCTTCTGTGAATTAGCTTGTTCCTATTATTTCATCTTTTCTAACGATATAGTTGTTTTCTCCTTGATTAACAGCTAATTTGCTCATTTTCTTTTCCACAGAGGCTTTATCCCCACTGAGGTGCCCTGGTTATGGGTGTTATTCACTATCTTCTGAATATTTGTTCCTATAGGAATTAACTCAAAAGAGTCTTCTGTTCTGAACACTTAAGCTTTTGATTTATATTCTGATGACTTCTATGCTGACGCCACTAGTTGCTATATTATAACTAGATACTAGTACCACATTTACATGCATATTAGCCAATTACCATAGACTATTTTACTTTATTTGTCCTTCCTTACTATGTGAAGAATTGGCACCACCATTACAAATTTTTGTCAGATTCTGTTTCTTGTTTCTTCCCTCTTAGTTATCTTCTCTTACTAATTACTTTGCAGTTCCTTTTTTTTTTTTTGAAGAATACTGTCCAGATACACTCTCATCTTAATTCCTAGTGGCATCACCCAAAAGCAGATCTGTATTTTCTTATGCTTGGCTTCTTTTATTCCTGAATTCTTTTTTTTTTAAATTTTATTTATTTATTTGACAGACAGAGACCACAAGTAGGCAGAGAGGCAGGTGGAGAGAGAGGAAGGGAAGCAGGATCCCTGCCGAGCAGAGAGCCCCATGCGGGGCTCCATCCCAGGACCCCGGGATCATGACCTGAGCTGAAGGCAGAGGCTTTAACCCACTGAGCCACCCAGGCGCCCCTTGGCTTCTTTTATTCCTAATGAGATTTGCAGATTCGCTTCTTCTGTCTAGTTCATCCTAAATGCTCCCAATAGATTTCATTACCTAAAACATTGCATTTATTTTTGTCACTGGCTTTATGAAGTAAACTTACAATTACTCCCTATTGTATAACACACGACCGGTGTGGCCCATGTAGTTCCAGTTCAAGTTATATCCATAGAGTTCCTTAATTCATGTATTCCTCAACTTTTTACCTTGTCTTTAATGCCTACCATAGATGAAGTTCGTCTCTGCATCCAGGATCTTTATTATCTTGTGTTCTGCCTATCCAGGTAATAGACACTTTCCTATTGTTTCATTTCAGGTTGTCATCTATTCCATGAAATGGCAAATTTATTGCCCTTCTCCATTTCTGTTCCCGTGCCCCTCAGATGCTTCTGCCCCTAGTAATTTTTGGAAGTCCCTGAAAATAATAAGAGTATGTTATTTTCAGTATTTGAACACTAAGCATGAAGGAAACACTTACCAATATTAACTCACTGAATTTGTGGGGGATAAGAACATAAGAGGATTTTGCTTTATTTTGGAGGGACTTTTAATTTTTTTTAAAGATTTTATTTATTTATTTGACAGACAGATCACAAGTAGGCAGAGACAGAGGGGGAGGCAGGCTCCCTGCTGAGCAGAGAGCCCGATGTGGGACTCGATCCCAGGACCCTGGGATCATGACCTGAGCCAAAGGCAGAGGCTCAACCCACTGAGCCACCCAGGCGCCCCTGGAGGGACTTTTAAAAGACTATACTTTCAGGGCTCATTTCTATAGTTTGTTACTAGAGAAGTTTCTCTGAACGTGTAGAATACCCAAAACCATGAGGAGGAGGCACAGTGTTCTCTCCTGATCGTGAAGCTGGCTTTTGGTGTTGCTTTTTGTAACTGCCATTTGCCATTGATGATGACCGTTCTTCTCTCCCTTCCGGAGGGACTTTTAAAAACTCTGCTGAGGGGGCGCCTGGGTGGCTCAGTGGGTTAAAGCCTCTGCCTTCGGCTCAGGTCATGATCTCAGGTCCTGGGATCGAGCCCCACATCGGGCTCTCTGCTCAGCATTGAGTCTGCTTCCTCCTCTCTCTGCCTGCCTCTCTGCCTACTTGTGATCTCTGTCTGTCAAATAAATAAATAAAATCTTAAAAAAAAAAACTCTGCTGAGAGATTTCAGTAGAACACAGACTGTAACTGGAAAGTAAAGACGGTGGCATCAGATAATAAAAGTTTCCTGCTTGAGCATTGTATTTCTATTATGATAGAAATCCATTAAAATGAATAGCACAGAAAGTGTCTGCTGTTGAGCTTTAGGGGGAAAAAAAGTCTCCCTAGCACTATGATCAGATCAATTTTCAAAGCAAAAGGCTTAAACTGCTTAATGAGGCATAAGTGCATGTTTAAATGGCACAAAAGAACGTGCTAAGCAGGCTAAATGAAGGAGAGGGCATGAGCGTGCCTTTTGATTTTCGAGTAAGTGGGACTTTTGGAGGCAGTTTTGTGAGTGGCAAACAGAATGCAAGCTTGCACACGCGGCTGTTATCTAGACTGCTGACTCTCCATTTACGTGCTGTTCATTGAATCTGTGGTTACTTTTGCAGGAGCAGATTTTCGAGACTCTGTCTCGTGCATTATACTGGTAATGGAAACATCTGTGAGTCCCATTCTGGGTGAAACTAGTTTATGAGTTATGTTAAAGCTTATTTGTAGCAATAAAGATATTACAAGATACAGTGACTTAAATGCTAAAGAATTTTACTTCTCTCTTATACAGACTTCCTAATATCACAGGCCTTTGGAACACCTCATTACTCATGTTTATTACGGAATCCAGGTTCCTTCCATCACATAACCCCACCATCTCTTGGGGGGGTTTTGGTGGCACCTGCACATTTGTATTTGTGTTATTGCCAAGTCCAGATTTTTAATAAGCAAGAAAGTAGAAGAGGGTATAGAGAAAACATGCCTACTGTCTCAGTGCTCTGGCTTGAAAGTGGCACCCATCATTTTCTCTCACATTCTGCAGATGAGAACATTGTCATGTGGCCATACCCAGTTTCAAAGGAGGCTGAGAAATGTTATACCACTAGGCAGTCATATGCCTGGCTTCTACTCTGTTAATGAAAAAGAATGATGAAACGGATTCTAGTGGACAGCTTTCCGCCTACCCAGATAGCTTGTCTTCTCTCTGATTTTAAGCTTCTTGTTAGATGTGTGTGTTTTTAGGGCCAAGAAAACAATTTGACCTAGGTGGAGAGTTGGAGTATAGATATCCAGTTATTGTTTGCATAGGACAGGGTGGCTATGGCTACAGTATGTTTTCTATAAGGCATGAATAAATTAGTTTTTTTCTTGGTTCTATTGAGATGTCAACACACATCACTGTATAAGTTTAAGGTGTACTGCGTAATGACTTGTGTTAAATCCGTTGTGAAATGATTACCACAATAAGCCTCGTTAAAATCCATCTCGTAAAGATGCCAAAAAAAGAAAAAGTTGTTTTTTCCTTGTAATGAGAACTTTTAGAATCTACTCTGTTAGCAAATTAAGTTGGTTTTTGAGCACACTGATTTGGTACTATTGCTAACAAGCAAAAAGGAACAAGAGTTGTGAGGATTTAGAATCAAAAGCTAATGTGAACTTGGACTCCGAATCACCGCCTCCAAACCTAGTCTCTCCACAGATATTTTCCCTTAAAACCTTTGTCTTTTTAATCTTCAGTCCGTCCTACTTTATATCTATCCACCTACTTTATATCCTACCAGAATAGAGCTAGAATGCTTATGTTGAACGCCAGTCTTCAGCACTTAGTAACTATATGTTTTAAGGCAAATTATATAAATAACCATTCTGAGCTTCACTTTCCTTATCTACAATAGGGAGATAATAATCGAAAATACCTCAAATGGCTTTTGAAAGGATTAAGTGAGTAGGGTTGTGTACACACACACACACACACACACACACACACACATATGTATATATATTTCTTAGAGCAATGCTTGGAACATCATAAATGTTATACAGGAATTTGGCACATAATAAATGCTATATGTGTCTCTCGTCACCATTGTGGCCATCATCATCATATTTACTGGTTTCCCCCATGTTCAGTTTATATTAGTTTATGAGTACCTTTTAATCCTCTGTTATCTATTCATTGTGTCGACTTTACTCTCTTTCTCTTTTTAGATGGGAAGTTTGGGATTAAGACCTCACAAAAAAGAATTGCTGGAAAAGCTTCCTTTCACGGTGAAATGGAGGGCGAAGATACAAGAGATGACTCACTGTATTCCATTTTAGAAGAACTGTGGCAAGATTCTGAACAGATAAAAAGATACCAGGAAAAACAGAGCAAACCTCTGAGTCATGCTGCTTTCATCAATAAGAAAGTACTGAATACAGAGTGGGATTTTGAATGTAAAGACAGTGGAACATTTGTTCATCCAAGCCCAAATCATATTCCTTCACTGAAAAGACCCCATAAATGTGACTCATTTGGAAAGAGTTTTAGGCATAATTTAGACATACATATTCCTAGTAAAAATAATGCAACGAAGAACTTTGATAAAAATACTGGACATGATCAAGTTTTCACGCAGAGCTCTTCTTATACTAACCATGAAAACACTCATACAGGAGTGCAGTTCTGTGACAGTAATCAGTGTGGAAAAGTCCTCAGTCTCAAACAAGCATTCAGTCACAATCTGAAATTTCCTGCTGGGGAGAAAGCAGACATGTGTTCTGAATTTGGGAAGATCTTCACCCAGAAGTCACACCTCTTTCCACCTCAGAGAATCCACACTATGGAAAAACCTCATGAACTTAGCAAATGTGTAGATGTGTTTACACAGAAGCCACTACTCAGTATATATCTGAGAGTTCACAGAGATGAAAAACTATATATATGTACTGAGTGTGGGAAGGCTTTCATCCAGAATTCAGAATTAATTGTGCATAAGAAAACCCACACTAGAGAAAAACCCTATAAATGCAATGAGTGTGGAAAATCATTTTTCCAGGTGTCCTCTCTACTTAGACATCAGACAACTCACACTGGAGAAAAGCTCTATGAATGCAGCGAATGTGGGAAAGGCTTCTCCCTGAACTCAGCCCTCAATGTACATCAGAAAATTCATACTGGAGAGAGACACCACAAGTGCGGGGAGTGTGGAAAAGCCTTTACCCAAAAATCCACACTCAGGATGCATCAGAGAATTCATACAGGAGAGAGATCTTACATATGTACTGAATGTGGGCAGGCCTTCATCCAGAAGGCACACTTGATTGCCCATCAGAGAATCCACACTGGAGAGAAGCCCTATGAATGCAGTGACTGTGGGAAATCTTTCCCTTCTAAGTCACAACTCCAGATGCATAAGCGAATTCACACAGGAGAGAAACCGTATATATGCACTGAATGCGGGAAGGCCTTTACCAACAGGTCCAATCTCAATACTCACCAGAAATCTCATACTGGAGAGAAGTCTTACATATGTGCCGAGTGTGGAAAAGCCTTCACGGACAGGTCAAATTTCAATAAACACCAGACCATTCATACCGGAGAGAAACCCTATGTTTGTGCTGATTGTGGGAGGGCCTTCATCCAGAAATCAGAGTTAATTACACATCAGAGAATTCATACCACAGAGAAGCCTTATAAATGTCCTGAATGTGAGAAGTCCTTCTCCAAGAAACCACATCTCAAAGTACATCAGCGAATTCACACAGGAGAGAAACCATACATGTGTGCAGAATGTGGGAAGGCATTCACTGACCGGTCCAATTTCAATAAACACCAGACAATTCATACCGGAGATAAACCCTATAAATGCAGTGACTGTGGAAAGGGCTTTACTCAGAAATCGGTCCTGAGCATGCATCGCAATATTCATACATGAAAGTAACCCTTTTTCTTTCAAATGAGCAAGCCTTATCATGGAAGCCAGGTCCACGTGTGTGTTATAAAATCCATCCAAGACAGATCCTATATGAATATGCAGCGTGATCCAAAGCATCCATCCAGCCTCTCTCACCTGAGATGAGAAAAAATTATTCAAAAGAGGCCCTCTACGAATGTGTCGAATGAAAGGGACTTTCCATGTTCGCATGGCCTCACACACTGTAATAGAATTCATACTGGGAAAAATGCTGTCGGTTTGATGCGTTCAGAAAAGCCTCCCTATAGAAAGTATTATAAAGCAAATCGTTACCAGGTTCTTTATAGATGGAGCTCCATTTGTATGTATTGTACACATACAAAAGTATGTGAAGGACAGTCATGTTTACTGTGTTTTATTAAGCCATGTGAATTGGCAACAAAATGAAAGGAAGAAAACAAAATCATGTATCTGGTACGTGGACCTCCTCTCAGTTCCGTAGGGTGTTTGTGGCAGAACCCATTACACAACAGGAGTTATTGAATTGAAATTCTTTTTAGAATTCGATATAACTATGTCCATCAAATATCTTTCCTGTTGAATCCTCGTGTGAACCCACACTCTTAAAGTCATTATGGTTTCATATATATATACACATCGGCAGATATAATCTCACTTGAACCCATAAATATAATCTTATGATTCTTACTGGTTTCCACAACATCGTTTGTTTCTCTTCTTTCATCGTGGTACAGTGGCAAAATAGCCAGAGACCTCTCCCATCCTTTATGCCTACCCCTTTGCAAAGTTACTCTCTTTTTTTTTTGTCTTTTATTAAGAGGTAGAGATCTCTCTATACTCCTTGACTCTGAGCTTAGCCATGTGATTTGCTTTGGCCAATGTACATTAGCAAAGAGATTCAAGAGGCTGGAGAAGAGTCTGCCTTGAGTCTTCTCTTGCTGCTTTCTGGAATTCTGAGACCATCACGTGAAGAAACTCAAGAGTACTCTGCTGGGGGTATGAGAAACCATGTGGAACAGAGAGGAGCGAGCACAGATAGGAGGCCTCTTAGACCAACTTCCAGTCATGAAAGTGAGACCTTCCTCAACCTCCAGCCCTAGCCAAAGCTGGCCCACACTGGAAGAGCCATACCAGTGAGCCATACCAGTTACCGCAGCCAACCAAAAGAATTATGAGATACATAAAATGCTTCTTGTTTTAAGCTACTGAGTTTTAGGTAGTTTGTTGCACGGAAAATGCTAAGTGATACCTTAAAGTGTATATCCGTCGGGGGGGTTATACAAAACATAAGACACGTGACATTAGCTCTGGGCCTGGGTGGCAGGTGGAGACTGGAAACAATGAGGAAAACTGTTAAGAAAGACTGGAAAAGACAGCAGCTCATATAATTTACTAAGGAAAAGAATAGCAAAACAGTCACCATGCTCTGTGAGAAGATAGAGAATCTCCCAAATGAACTTGTGGATCTGGCTAAGATTTCCATCAGAATGTTGGAAATAACAATTTGCTGCTTTTCAGCTGCATATGGTAAGGTGCCACAAGAGAGATGAACTAAGGAAATAACTGTTCCATTTACAAGCAGAATTCAGAAGAAATACAAAAAAAATAAAATCCAGGACTTGCTGGGTTGGAAAATAACTATTTCTCACATCTCCAAGTTTCTCCAGTCATCAAAATAGTCTCAAGATGAAAAATGGTCTCCGGGTAGAGATCAAATCGTGGAAATGGCTATTAAGACCCTCTGTTAAAATGTGTGAAATATTTAAGTTGGTGTTTGGGGGACTCTCTCAGCTAAACCAAATGGCTTCTAAAAACTTCATTACATTGTCCAGTAGCCTGACACATGGCTAAAGTAGAAAGGGGCCCGTCTTAAAAAGAATTGTCAATGTGGCACTTGGGGCATGGAGTAAATACAGATGAGATTTGTGGAACACATATAAGGTTTCTAATAGAGTTTTACCACCTTTAGGTTAGATTTAAAGGAATTGAAACAGTCCAAAATGAAAAGCAGCCTTGGACTAGCTTCTCTAACTTCTATGAATGGGAAGAAAGCAGAGAAAGTTACTCAGCTGCCATTTCTTATGGTAAAAGAAGGATGTCTCAGAGAGAAGACCTGAGAACAATATATTAAAATGGACTGGGAAGCCATTCCCAGGTAGAACTGTGACCCAATCAAGAATCATCTGCTTCTGGAGCGGGGAGACCTGTCAACATTTGCTCTGTGGAACTTCAGAGTTGTTGAGGAACAGTGACTAAGACTTGCCTCTTGCTCCTCCCTTCTTTTAAAGGAGAGGATCTACTGCAGTTCCGCAGTCCGTAGCTCACCACTGTGTGTGTGTGTGTGTGTGTGTGTGTTTGTGTGTGTGTGTGTGTAATGGTCAAATAACTTGTCATTTAGCTCACAGGTCTCTGGATCAAGAAACTGAGAAATTGTACCCAAGGAACTTCAGCCACATCTGAACCTGATACAGAAGACCTGAGGTCCTGTATTTGAGCCTGATGCCCTAATTTGGAATGAGACATTTGGAGGCCTTGGAATGAGGGTGAACATATTTTGCATGGTGTGGTAATATAAATAATTAATGACCAGAAGATAGTGTTAGATAGAAAAATGTTAACAAATTTCTACCCTCCCTATATGTGTGTCCCTTTTCAATCTTCATTTTGCTTTGTGTTTCAGTTGGGCTAATTTCTATTACCCTATCTTCAGGTTCATGGATTTTAACCCCTTACCCTGTTAGGTCTATTTAACCCCTACTTCTGTTAGGTCTACTGATGAACTCATTAAAGGCATTCTTCATCCCAGTTACGTTTTTTTATTTCTGGTATTTCCATTTGACTCTTAGAGTTTTCATCTTTTCTGCTGAAATTCCCCATCTGTTCATACCTGTCATTCACACTTCCCACCATCCTCTCTAACACATTAGTCATTGTTCATTTCAATTCCCTATTTGATAGTACTAACGACTGGGTCAGCTGAGTCGGGATTTTTTTTATTGCTCTATCTCTTAACAGTGGACTGTTTATCCTTGCTCTTTTGCATCTAATAATTTTTGGCTGAATGTCAGATGTTGTATGTAGGAGAGTAGAAACTGAGGTAAATAATATTCCTGGAAGTAGTCATGACTGCTCTTTATTAAGGGGGGAGGGGGGAGTCCATCTAGTCAGAATTTGGACTGGGTTTAGATTTTGTTGTTGCTGTGGTACCTGCATTGAACCATAGACTTCAAATTTCTCAAGGATTACCTTGGGCTTAGGGTAGGCACTGGTTTTCCAGATAATTTTTCTCAGTATTCTTGTACCGCCCTTTGCCTTTAGGCCCTTCCTGTGTGCCTGCATCTCAGGGAAGATCTCTCCATGCCTGTGTCCCTCCCATAGTAGTAGACTGCTGTTATTACTTGGGTCTTGGTAATCTGATGAGTAGGGGTCAGGAGTTGTCCTGGGCCAACCTCAGTTTTAGGCAGGACTTGTATCCCTAGGTCTTGAGGGTGGGTTGCTTTTTTTTTTTTTTTTTCAGTGATCCCACTCCTCCCTGTTGGTAAATGGCCTTTAGCGTCTTGGCTCAGGATGATTATCCGCCCTTCCCCCATGAATGGAAGATTTTTTTTCCTTTTCCTTTTTCTCTAGCCACAGTGGATCTGCACCTGTGTCCTGGGGGTGACTGGGTTTGCATCACTTCTCCCAGTGGTTTAAGGCTTTTGTTCTGTAAGGAAGTAAGGTCCCACTGGGGCTTTTTGCCATTTCTGTATCAGCAGCTATCCCCTTGCACACCTACACCACAGAGAGAGGCCTTCTCCAGTGTCCTTCCCTACCCCCATCATTTCTTGTGAGCCTCCAGTGGAGGTCTGTAGCAAAGAGCCTGCATGTGAAGGCCGACTACCCTTAGGTCTCCAGTTCTCAGGGGTTCTATATCCTCATGCTATTCCACACTCAGCCTTTAGAACTTCATTAAAACTTCTTGCTGAAATCTTACTGCTGGTACTGTGGACGCGTCTTCCTTCTTGCTTTGCCACAGATGACCCAGTGACAACTTCCTATCTCCTCTGAGGCACTTGTCTTATACATCAAGATAATTGGTTCTCTGTGATCTTAGTTCTTTGATGAGTTAAGAAAAGTTATGATTTTGTAGATGATCCATATTTTTTCTTCTTATAAGAATGGGAGCTATGCTCTTTACAGATGTCTACATCCTAGGCAGAAGACAGAAGTCTGGATGGTGTCCTTTGGCTGTTAACATCAAAATGTGTGCCCCCCTTTCAGTGTGACTCTTCCACTTCACCCGTCAAGAGATAGAGTCCCCTTCTCCAACCCTTAAAACCGGGCTTAGCCATTTCTTTGGCCAATGTGACATTAGCAAATATGACAAAAGCAGATGTTTGAGAAGTGCTGACACACTTGAGGCTTGCCCACTTTTGCTCCTCTTTGTCCTAAGGACAAGTATGAGAAGGTTGTGCTGTTAGATGCTGAGAGACTTCATGGAGCAGTGATGGCATAGAGGTGAACCATCCCAGTTGCAGTTCCCTACACCAACCAGATTTTCATCTGCCAGACATACGAATGAAGCTATACTAGCCATCCAGCCCTGGTCAAGCCCACTGTGGTCAGTAGCATCTGAGATGACCCTCCATGGTCCCCATTTCCTGGTAGCCACATGTTTGTAGAATCCCCTCCTCGAGCTTGGGCTGGATTTAGTGACTTGGTTCTAGTAAACAGAATGACGCTGAGGTAATGGGATGTCACTTCCAAGGTTAGGTTACAGAGAAACTGTGGCTTCTGATTTCAGGTACTGTCTCAGATGGCTCACCCTAGGGGAAGCCAGCTGCCATCTCATGAGGCAGACCTATGGAGAGACCCATGGGAGTGAGTTTGGGATCCCAGGCTAGCCTTCAGATGAGACCATAGCCCTAAATGACAGCTTGGCTGCAACCTTATGAAGACCTTCAGCCAGAGATAACCCTTCTGAGCCTCACCTGAATTCCTGACCCACGGAAACTGTGAGATAATAAATACTTGATGTTTTAAGCTGCTAAATTTCAGGGTAACTGGTTATGTAGTAATAGATCAGTAATACACTGGCACAGACCAGAAAAGCTTTGCCATCCATCCCACCCATCCCAGACAACTCAGGATCATGAATTAAGTATTGATTGTTTTAAGTGCTAAGTTTTGGGGGGGGGACTTATTACCCAAAAGAAAGCTAACTAATACATTTATTATTTATCAGATTTCCTCCTCCACTATTCATCTCCAACAGATAACCAATACTAATCAGCTACTATGAACACTTTCATGTTTTAATTTGTGCTCTTGATTATATACAGACATACATACATTCCCATGCTTATAATCAGATAGAAGCTATATAAAGATAATTTTTTCCTTGATTTTCAAATAACGGGATCATGTCATACAACCACCTCTGCATCTTGCTTTATTATTCAACAATTATTTTGAATGGTTGCATGATAGTTCATATGTATAGTTCATATACAACAATTTATTCAATCTTTTTCTTATTAAGATTTATACACACACACACACACACACACACACCTTTTTTTTTTTTTTTACTTTTTTGTCACTAAGAGCCATGCTGTTAAAAATATTAAGAGGTATCTCGCCTCTTAACCTCTTAATATTTTTATGCTAGGTAAAGTAAGTCAATCAGAAAGATAATTATCATATGGTCTCTCTGATATGAGGAATTTGAGGGCAGGAGGTCATGGGGGGTAGGGAGGGAAAATATGAAACAAGATGGGATCGGGGAGGGAGACAAACCATGAGAGATTCTTAATCTCAGGAAACAAACTGAGGATTGCTGGGGCGGGGTAGGAATAAGGTGGCTGGGTTGTGGACATTGGGGAGGGTATGTGCTATGGTGAGTGCTGTGAATTGTGTAAGACTGATGATTCACAGATCTGTACCCCTGAAGCAAATAATACATTATATGTTAATAAAAAAATATTAAGAGGTAGTTTGCACAATGGTTAGGTAGATGGGCTCAAGGGACCAGGCTGCTAAGGCTTTAGTCCTGGCTCTACTAGTTATTAGCTATGTTACCTTAAGCAGATTAGCTATCCTTTTGTCCTAGTTTCTTCAGCTATAAAGGATGTTCACACTAGTACGCATCTCATAGATTTGATATGAGAAGTGTATTAGCTGCTCAGGGCCACTGTAACTAAGCAACATAGCTTGAGTGGCCCAAAACAATAGAAATTGCTTGGTCTCACAGTTATGGAGGCCAAAACTCTGAAATCAAGGAGTCGGCACAGCCATATTCTGTCTGAAAGCTCTAAGAAAGGAGCTGTTCGGTGCCTCTCTCCTAGTTTCTGGTAGCCTCAGGCACTCCTTGGCATTAGACACCCATTTTTTCCCTGTGTATCTTCACATTGTGTTCCCTTTGCATGTCTGTCTCTGTGTCTGATTTTCCCCTTCTTGTAAGGACACAAGTCGTACCAAATTAAGCCCACCCTAATGGCCTCATTTTAACTTGAATACTTCTGTAAAGACAATTCCCAAATAAGTTTATGTTCTGAGATACTGGGGGTTAGAACTTGGACATATTTTTTGGGGGGGAGGACAATTACCCATAACAAGGAGTTAATGTACTTGTTTGTATAAAGCATTTAGAACTATGCATGAAGAGAAGTTCTCAATGAGTATTAGACGTACCCCACTTCCTGTACTTGCTCAGGTCCCCCTATAATTCTCTGTGCTTTGCCAGGATATGAGAACTTGTCTGTGGCATCTTAGTCTCATCTAGGTACCTAAAGAAAATGTATTGGGTAACTGGAAAAGCAGGCCTAGGACCAAGGTTTGTGCTACCGACATTTGAGAACCAGGCCAAGAGGGATTCATCTACAGAGGATAATGGGAAGGAGCAGCCAGAGAGGTAAAAACATACCCGATGAGCAAGAGGCTCACAGAAGACTGTGTTGGAAACACCGTGGAAGCAGTGTTTCAGTGGGCGAATTATCCAGACTGGAGGTCAGTTCACATGAAAACAGAAAATTGGTTCTAGGAATTTGTGACAAGGAGGTCACTGTTAACTTTGTTGAGTGTTATTTTAGAAGTGAATTTAACTAAAGAAAAAAACTGAGCAAACCTGAAGGAATTTCTGAACTCAAGTAATGTTACTTCACCACAAAACTTTTTCGATAGAAAAATATTAGATCACTGGGCTGTATTATTCTATTGTTGTCTGGGTTATACTAAGAAATGCATTTTCAAGAATCCTATTTGACTCCAGGCTGGAATTGGCCAGAAGTAGAGATTGCATGAGATTTGGGAGATCAGAGTGAAGGAGCAACCATTAGTCTACAAGTTTAAGATTAGATACAGTGAAGGACAGATGCAGTGGTACCCAGGACGTTAATTTTTCCTCACTCTCTTCCATTCTGTATTCAGCCCTTCTCTGTGTCTCTCAGTACTGCTGACCAGCAGTGGTCCCAGGCCCACCATCAGATGCTTGGCTGAGGCCCACGAAGGCAGCAGCTTTTCGTAGTCTTGTCTAGAAGCTCTACCTTGCTCTTCTCAATTCAGCAGTTGGATGTGCCTGGCTTCTCAGATTTTCCTGTAAGCTGGGACTTACCCACCACCCATGCCAGCATTTCTAAAGGGTGGTTTAGTGACTTCTCTCACCCTCCAACTCCCCTTTCCATACCTTTACTTTCCCAGCTACTCCCACAGTTGTGCCTGGTCAAATTCATATAAAAAATTCTTTATTCCATAATAATTATAGAATCCACTTCCCTGATTGAACCCTGATTGGTAAGTTACTTCCTTTTCCTGAGAATCTGGTAAATGTTGCTCTTTTAAAATTGAGTGATGCCATTGAGAAGTCTTAGACTAATCCCCTTCCTTTTTTTTTTTTTTTGGTACCTCTGCCATATAATCCTTTTTTATGCACGAAGCTAAGGATCTTTAGAAGCATATGCCTTGGTCTTGATGTTTGTGAAGTAATTTTAGTTACAATGAGCTGTTTCGATCATGATTCAAGCCTCTCATTTCAGTGAAGTGTTTTTTTTTTCAGTGAAGTATTTTATAAAATTTTTTTCTGATGGATTTTTTTTCTGATCCATTTCTTCTCCAAGGATATCAATTATTGCCTATATAATATGTCTTTGTCATCTCCTCCACCCATTTTGTACCAGTCTACATTCATTTCATATCAATATTATTTTTGCTTGTGAGTGATTGTCCCCCACCTCCTATTCAAAGATAGTTCTCCATGAATCTCTCATGGTTCTTATTGTCTGGACATTAACAGCCGATGTGCTTGGATTTATTTATATTCCTGGGCAGTAAAGATAGAGAATGTTTTTCTCCCTGGAGAGATTCCCAGAAAAGAACTGCCTACATTCCAGTAGGATAAAGATGTTTCTCTCTCCAAAGAGGAGGAGGGGCAATAAAATGATACAGCAATATTATTTTTCCCACATTTTAATTATGCAAATTTCTAACCGTGTAGAACACATGTGTCTAACTTTCATCTAGATTCAACAACGTATATGTAAATTTTTTCCTGAAAAATTGATGGTAAGTTATAGACATAGCGTTGTACTCATAAATACTTGAGCACCCATTTCCTAAAAATGAGGACATTCTCCCACATAACTGGATTATCATTATCAACCTAATTCTATGATACCTCATAGCCAGTCTACCTTCCAATTTCTCCCATTGTCCTCAGAGTATATTTTACAGCTTTATTGAGGTATAATTAGTACACAGTAAATAGAATTTGATGAATTTTGACATATATGTGCACCTTTAAAACCATCATGACAATAGAAATAATGAACAGATTCATCACTCCCAGAAGTTTCCTTATCCCCCTTGTCATCCAACTGTCCTTCCCTACACCATTCCCCCATCCACAGGCAACCACTGATCTGTTTTCAGTCATGATAGATTAGTTGCATTTTCTACAATTTTATATAAATGGAATCATACAATAGGCACTTTTGTTTGGCTTCTTTCATTTAGCATAATGATTTTGTGATTTATTTGTGTTGCTATAGGCATCTATATTCATTCCTTTTTATTACTAAGTGGAATTTCATTATATATATATATGT
>ML097341.1:29941-45445 GCA_003697995.1 Taxidea taxus jeffersonii
ATTGACAGACCTGTACCCCTGGGGCTAATAATACATTATATGTTAATAAAAAATTTTTAAAAAGAAGAAAAAAGAAAATGCTAAACTGTTTTCTGAAGTCATATACCAATTTTATATTCCCACAGGTCGTATACTAAGTGTTTCATTTGCTTCATAGCTTTGCCCTCACTGGGTGTGATTATTCCTATTAATTCTAGCCATTTTAGTGGGAGTAAAGTGGTATCTCATCGTGGTTTTATTTTAATTTTTTAAAATATTTTATTTATTAATTTGAGAGAGAGTGAGAGAGCACAAGCAGGGGGAGAGGCAGGGAGGGAAGGAGAAGCAGACTCCCCGCTGAGCTGAGAGCCTGACACGGGGCTCAATCCCAGGACCCCAGGATCGTGACCTGAGCCAAAGGCAGATGCTTAAACTGACTGAGCCTCCCCGGTGCCTCTCACTGTGGTTTTAATGTACTCTCTCCTAATAACTAATGCTGCTGAGAATCTTCCGCTTTTTTTTTTTTTTTTTTTTATTTTTCTGGGTCTTTATTTTTTTTTATATTTTTTTTTAAAGATTTTTTATTTATTTATTTGACAGATAGAGAGATCACAAGTAGGCAGAGAGGCAGGCAGAGGTGGGGGGCAGGCTCCCTGCTGAGCAGAGAGCCCGATGTGGGACTCGATCCCAGGACCCTGAGATCATGACCTGAGCCGAAGGCAGCGGCTTAACCCACTGAGCCACCCAGGCGCCCCAATCTTCCGCTTTTTTGCCATCTATATATCATCTTGGGTGATGTTTCCCTTAAAATATTTTGCCCATTTTGGGCGCTTGGGTGGCTCAGTTGGTTGGGCGACTGCCTTGGAAATAAACAAAATCTTTTCAAAAAATATTTTGCCCATTTTTAAATTGGGCTGTTTGCCTTGTTATTGAGTTGTAAGAGTCCTTTATATATCCTAGATATAAATCCTTCATTAGATACTTATTTTGCAAACGTTTTCTCCCAGGTTTGCCCTTTCATGTGAATAACAGAAGAGCAAAAGTTTTTAATTTTAATAATTCCAGTTTATTTATACTTTCATAGTCCATGCTTTTTGTGTAATGGCCAAGAAATTTTTATGAAACTCAAGGTCACTAAGATTTTATCTTATGCGTTCATCTAGGCATGTTATACTGTTTGTTGACTCTTGATTCTATGATCCATTTTGATTTAACTTTCTATATTGTCTTATTTACAAAAAGATTTAAGTTCATTTTGTTTTGCATATGGCTGTTCAGTTGTTCTAGAGCCATTTGCTGAAAAAGATTATTCTTTCTCCACTGAATTGCCTTGTCATCTCTGTAAAAAATCAGTTGGCAGTATTTCTTGAAGTACTTTAGTTCTGTTTTTTTTCTCTTTGTCTTAATGCCAGTACCACTCCTGGTATTGTGGTAGCTTCTGTATTACTATGGCATTTTGCTGCTTACTATAGCTTCATGGTAAGTCTGATCTCAGAGAGTGTAAGTCCTCCAACTTGCCTCTTCTTGTCCACAGTTGTTTTGGCTATTCCTGGTCTTTAGAAATTCCATGTGAATTTTAGAATCAGTTTGTTGGTTACTGTAAAAGAGCCTGCTTGGGTTTTGATTGGGATTGAATTGAGTCTGTAGATCTATTTGGAAATAATTGACATTTTAACAATATTGGGCTTTCAGATTCATGAACAGGGTATATCTTCCCATTTATCCCATTATAAAATGACTCTATCCTGGTTTAAAAAATTATAATAGCCAGTCCGTTTTTTTCTTTTTTTAAAGAATTGTATTTATTTATTTGAGAGAGAGAGAGACCTAGATAGTGACAGATAGTGAGAGAGAGCATGAGCAGGGAGGAGAGGGAGAAGCAGGCCTCCGATGGAGCCCAATGTGGGACTGGATCCCAGGACCCTGGGATCGTGACCTGATCCAAAGGCAGTTGCTTAACTGACTGAGCCACACAGGTTCCTCATTTTTTCTTTTGATTAATTTTAGCAAGTATATATTTCCCCATGATATATATCTATATAGTCTCTAGCCCTCCAGAAGGTGAGCTGATACCACATGGCCCTCAAAGCCCGTACCATAAATTACATTGTTAGTATGAACTGTCCAGCATGGCTCAAGCCTTCAGGTAAACAAATTCTCTTATCAAACAAGACACTCCAAAGGCTGAAGCTACCTCCTAGGAGCCAGGGCAAAGGACAAACCTTTCTTTGGGCGAGGTGAATCCTTTACTAAGCTTTTTCTATTTCAGGATCCAATCCAGGATATCACTTTCCTTTTAGATGTCATGTCTCCTTAGTCTTCTCCAGTCTGTGACAGCTTCTTGATCTGTCTTTCATGAGCTTAACACTTTTGAAGAGTAGTCAGGTATCATATGTTTGTCTGATGTTTTATCATAAACAGAGGATGAGGTTATGAGATCATGTGCCCTTTTCATTGTGTTATTTCAGGACAGCTGATATCAACATGACTGATTACTGGTGATAATAACCTTGGTTACTTTGCTATCTCCCAAGTTTCTCTGTTATAAAGTTACTATTTTTCCTGTTTTCACACTCTTCACTAGAAATGAATCAAGGTCCTCAGTACTAAAGGAGAAGGGGGATTAAGCTCCACTATTCTGGATGGAGGGGTATCAAAGAGTTCATGGTCATATATTAAAACCACCACAAAGGAATTACTTTGAGGTTATGCAAACATCCTGTTTCTCCTTAAAGTTTTACTCAGTAATTTTAGCATTCATCAGTGGATCTTCCCTTTGGCAATATGGCTGTCTTATTCTAATAGTGATTTTCTGTTTCCCTTATTGCTTCTACATTTACCTTTTTAAAAAGATTTTATTTGTTTATTTGACAATGAGAGAGAGCACAAGTGGGGTGGGAGGAAGGGCAGAGGGAGAGGGAGAAGCAGACTCCCTGCTTCGCAGAGAGCCCAATATGGGACTCGATCCCAGGACCCCAGGATCATGACCTCAGCCGAAGGCAGATGCCTAACTGACTGAGCCACCCAGGCACCCTGCTTCTACATTTATTAATTGGGATTCTCCTGTAAGAAAGATTTGCCCTTTGAATCCTCCATTTTTTAATTAATTATTTGTTTATATCAGTATGAATGAATGGACATTTATTTTTTTTAAAGATTTTATTTATTTATTTGGCACAGAGAGAGAGAGATCACAAGTAGGCAGAGAGGCAGGCAGAGAAAGAGAGGGGGAAGCAGGCTCCCTGCTGAGCAGAGAACCCGATGCGGGACTCGATCCCAGGACCCCGAGATCATGACCCGAGCCGAAGGCAGAGGCTTAACACTCTGAGCCACTCAGGCATCCCGTGAATGGACATTTATTTTATTCTTTGTTTACACTCCAGTACTGCATTTTTTATTATGCGGCACAAATTGTTATAGGTTTGGCCATTGTTAGGTCTTTGAGGTTGGCTCCTGCATCCCTCTGACATGGCCCCATTTTTTACTGTAAAGGAGGGCACTTCCTTATTTACTACAACTATAGGCTGGCCCAGGCTCATCTTGCATTTTCCCTATTCCAGATCTAGAATCAGCTATTAATTTCTCCAATGAGATCTGGTTCCTTTGCTGGAAAGTGGCATTAGAAACCAAACTCTCGGTATTGGGTGTGTTCGTTGCTATTGGTGTATCACTGCTACTGTGTCGAAGAGTGAGGAAATACCTATATATATTCTAACCCATGGATACATACATATTTTTACTTCTTTAGCTGTATCTATTTTTTTAAAGATTTTATTTATTTATTTGACAGGCAGAGATCACAAGTAGGCAGAGAGGCAGGCAGAGAGAGAGGAAGGGAAGCAGGCTCCTTGCTAAGCAGAGAGCCCGTTGTGGGGCTCGATCCCAGGACCCTGGTATCATGACCTGAGTTGAAGGCAGAGGCTTTAACCCACTGAGCCACCCAGGCGCCCCTAGCTGTATCTATTTTTAAATAAGCACGAGTTTATACTGATATTTCTGACTCAAACCCAGTACCACAAGGTTCCTTTAGCCTTCTCCCTGTCCTTGCTTATTTGTACTTCTTTCTCTAACAGGAAAGAAAACCAACTAACTCCATTTGTGTGGGCCAAATTTAGAGGTTTTTTGTATTGTTCTCCATTCTCTTTTCTGTTCCATCAATCTGCATTTCTTGTACTTTGTCAATACCATACTGTCTTGATAACTGGGGCTCTACAGTGAGTCTTGAAATTAAGTAATGCAAATACTCCGACTTTGTTTTATTTTTTCACAATTGTTTTAGCTATTCTTGCTCCTTTATTTTACCATATTAATTTTAGAATTATTTTGTTGGTATCTAAAAAAAAGGTTTTCTGGGAATTAGACTGGAATTATGTTGTATCTATAGATCAAATTGGGGAGAATTGGCATCTTAATTTTTTGAGTCTTACAATCCTTGAGCATGGTCTGTCTTCCCATTTATTTATTTATGTTTTAGAGAGGGAAAGGGGGCGGGGTGCAGAGGGAGAGAGAAAATCTTAAGCAGGATCCACACCCAGTACAGAGTCTGACACGGGGCTTGATCTCACAAATCTGAGATCATGACCTGAGCCAAAGTCAAGAGTCAGAAACTTAACCAACTGAGCCACCCAGGCACTGCCCTCCCACCATTTTTTTAGATGATGATTGATTTCTTTCATTGATGTCTTTTACTTTTCAGTATATAGATCCCATACATATTTTGTTAGATATCTACCTCAGTAGTCCATTTTTGTGTTGATATTATATGTGTTATATTTTTAAATTTCAAATTCCTATTGTTCACAACTGGTTTATAGGATATAATTGACTTTCATATATTGGTAGTGTATCCTGAAACTTCTAAACTCACTAGTGCTAGTTGTAGATTTTTAAATTATCCCTACACATGCAAAAGTATTGTTTAGAAATAGAGTTTGATTTCTTTCGTTCTAATCTGAATGCCTCTTGTTTCTTTTTCTTATCTAACAACACTATCTAGGACTTCCATCAGAATGTTGGCTAGGGGGCCACTTGGGTGGCTCAGTGGGGCTCTCTGCTCAGCAGGGAGCCTGCTTCCTCCTCTCTCTCTGCCTGCCTCTCTGCCTGCCTCTCTGCCTACTTGTGATCTCTGTCTGTCAAATAAATAAATAAAATCTAAAAAAATTGTAAATTGTTAAAAAAAAAAAAAGAATGCTGACTAGGAGTAGTCAGAGAGGACATCCTTGCCTTTTATCTGATCTTAGGAAGAAAGTGTGCTGTAACTTGTAGGTTTTATGTAGATGCCATTTGTTAGGTTCAGGAATTTCCATTATATTCCTAGTTTGCTTTGAGCTTTTGTAATAAATGGATATTTAACTTCATAAAATGCTTTCTCTGCATGTATTGAGATGATTATATGGCTGGGCTTACTTAGTGTTTTACTGTGGTAAATTAGAATGATTGATTTTCATATGTTGAAACAGCCTTACACTTCTGGCATGAACCCTCATTGTAATGATGTGTGATATATACATACATGTGTGTGTGTCTGTGTGTGTAATCTCTTTTATAAGTCTCCTGTATGTTTTCTGTATCTTTTAATAAATGTAAATATATAAGATATATTTACATATATATAACTAATATATTTTTTAAGGTTTTATTTATTTGTTTGAGAGAAAGTGTGTGAGAGAGAGAACATGAGGGGGAGAGGGTCAGAGGGAGAAGCAGACTCCCTGCTGAGCTGGGAGCCTGAAGCAGGACTCAGTCTTGACACTCCAGAATCATGATCTGAGCCAAAGGCAGTAGCTTAACCAACTGAGCCACCGAAGGTCCCCTATAACTAATATTTTTTAAAGATTTATTCATTTAAGCGGTGCCTGGGTGGCTCAGTCATTAAGCATCTGCCTTCTGCTCAGGTCATGATTCCAGGGTCCTGGGACTGAGACCTGTGTTGGATTCCCTGCTTGGCGGGAAGCCTGCTTCTCCCTCTCCTGCTCCTCCTGCTTCTGTTCCTTCTCTTGCTGTCTCTCTCTGTGTGTGTGTGTCAAATAAATAAATAAAAATCTTTTTTGAAAAGATCTATTCATTTGAGAGAGAGAGCAGAGGGGAGGGGCATTGGGAGAGTGAATCTTAAAGCAGACTCTGCGCTGAGCACAGAGCCCAGTGCAGGACTTGATCCCATGACCCTGAGGTCATGACCTGAGCCAAGACCGAGTCAGAAACTTAACCTTCTGCACCACCCACGTGCCCCTATATAACTAATACCTGAATGACTTTTGTGTCATGTTTGTGAGAGATACTGGTCTGCAAATTTCTTTTTGTGTCATAGCTTTTTCTGATTTTAGTATTTGGTAATGCTAGACTAATAAAATGAGTTGGGAAGTGTTCCCTCCTTTTCTTTTTTTTTTAAGATTTTATTTATTTATTTGACAGACAGAGATCACACAAGCAGGCAGAGAGGCAGGCAGAGAGGGGAGGGAGAAGCAGGCTCCCTGCCGAGCAGAGAGCCCAATGCGGGACTCGATCCCAGGACCCTGGGATCATGACCCGAGCCAAAGGCAGCTGCTTAACCCACTGAGCCACCCAGACGTCCCCCTCCTTTTCTTCTGAAAGAAATTTTGTATTCTGAAATGTTGGCAAGGATATGGAGAAATGGAAACTTACAGGCCTTGCTTAAGGGAATGTAAAATTGAACAACCTCTGTGGAAAATAGTTTGGCAGTTACTCAATAAGTTAAACACAGAATTACCATATGATCCAGCAATTCTACTTATAGATGTATACCCAAAATAGTTGAAAACACGTGTTTGAATAAAAACTTCTACATAGATAGTCATAGAGGCACTATCCACAATAGCTAAAAGGTGGAAATAACCCAAGTGTCTATCAGCTGATGAGTGGATAAACAAAATGTGGTATATTCACACAATGCAATATTATTCGGCCATAAAAAGGAATGAAGCATGGATGCATGCCACAATGTAAACTTTGAAAACTTTATGCTACATGAAAGAAGCCAGCTACAAAAGGCCACATATTATATGGTTCCATTTGAAGGAAGTATCCAGAATAAGCAAATCTGCAGACACAGGAAGTAGTAGTTGTTGCCAGGGGCTGGTGGGGGAGTGGGATGAGGGATGACAGCTTAATGGATAGGGGGTTTCCTTGTGAGGTGATAAAAATATTCTGGAACTAGATAGGGTGATGGTTGTTCAACATTCCAAATATACTAAATGCCACCATATGGTACATTTTTAAATGGATAAAATGATTAATTTTATGTCACGTGTATATTTTTTAAAGATTTTATTTATTTATTTGACAGAGACACAGCGAGAGAGGGAACACAAGTAGAGGGAGTGAGAGAGGGAGAAGCAGGCCTACTGCGGAGCAGGAAGCCCAATGTGGGGCTCAATCCCAGGACCCTGGGATCATGACCTGAGCCGAAGGCAGATGCCTAACAACTGAGCCACAAAGGTGCCCCTATGTTACGTATATTTTAACACAAAAAAGTGGGTCATAGACCTAAATGTGAAACATAAAAATATAAAACCTCTAGAAGTAAACATGGAAGAAGAGCTTGTGATCTTGGGTTAGCAAAGATTTCTTAGCTATGACATAAAACCCACAGTCCAGTTAAAAAAAGAAAGATAAATTAGACTTCATCAAAGAAACTGTTCTTCTTGAGAAGATAACAAGCCAAAGACTAGGAGAAAATAATTTCAAAACACATATCTAACTTGTGTCCAGAACATGTTAAAAAAAACTCTCAAACGTTTATAATATATAATAAGACTTCATAACACATAAAAATGGGCAAAAGACTTGAACAGACTCTTCACCAAATAAAAGGGCAAATAAGGACATGAAAATATGTTCAGCATTATTTGTCATTAGGAAAATGAAAACTAAAACCACAGAGAAATACCCCTACACACCTATTAAAATGACTGAAACACAAGAGGGTGACAATGACAACTGCTTCAAAAAATATGGGCCAACTAGAGCTTTCATACATTATATAGTTTCATATAAAATTAAACATATACTTTTTAAAAGATTTTATTTATTAATTTCCCAGAGTGATAGCACAAGTAGGCTGAGTGGCAGGCAGAAGGAGAGGGAGAAGCAGGTTCCCCGCTGAGCAGAGAGCCCAATGTGGGGCTCGATCCCAGGACCCCAGGATCACGACCTGAGCCGAAGGCAGATGCTTAACTGACTGAGCCACCCAGGTGCCCCTAAACATATATTCTCATATAAAATTAGTTTCATATAAAATTAAACAGCAGTCTAATTCTTAGGTATTCACCGAAGATAAATAAACTTATGTTCACACTAAAACCTATATGTAAATGTTTAAGCAGCTTCATTCATAACTGCCAAAAGCTGGAACCAACTTGTGTTCTTCAACCGGTGTATCATGACTGTGGTAGTAGTTACAGGACTCTTTATTTGTCAAAACCCATAGAAATGTATACCCCAAAGTGTGAATTGTATAATATGTAAATTTTTTAAATGGATGTGGGGGGGGGACCAAAATGGAACACAAACTTTCAAATATGAGCCTAATTACTTGACAAATTAATAACAGCACACTGAAGAGGGTGGGGAAGAAAAGACATAACCTGCATAACCTGGAAAACAGCATTTTCACTGGATATTGGTGAAAAGAACTGAACATAAATACTATATGGTAATCAATAAATCTGTTTCTCCCAGGGGTACGGGTTGGCAATTTTCAAACTTTGTTATGGAAATACTGTATTAGAACAAATAAATATATATACTGTAATTAATGAGAGCCAGATTTCTCCCTGTGAGTGAAAGAAGTTATAATTAAGGAAAAGGGTAAGGCTGGAATGAGCTCTGTGGTTTTGGGTTGGAATCAGAGGCTGGTAGGTAAAAACGTAGGTAGGTAGGTCAGTAGGTAGACGGAAGACAGAGAAAGGAAGGAAGGAATGGAGGGAGGGAGGAAGGGAGGGAAGGGGAGAAGAAAGGAAGAGAAGGAGGATGGAAGGAAGGAAGGCAGGCAGGCAAATTGTGTATGGCATGAGTTAATAATACATTCATATATTTCCAAGTCTCCAAGTTACCTAAGAGGGCCTAGACGCAATAATAGCCCAGTGAAAACCAATGAGCATTCATAGTAACCAGACCTGGGTTTCTAAGTATTTTCTAATAAAAGGGAACTAGAGTTCCTCGAAAAAGTAGTTTAACTGGGGCAGGGAAGATAGAAGATGAGTTGGAGTGTCTTGTAGTCCCAGAAATTAAGGAAGTACTAAAAAAATATGTTAGCATATCGAACAGGCACCATAGCAACCTGAAAGAGCTTGCAATAGCCAACAATTTGAAACAGAAAATAATGATACTATTAGATTATAACCCATAGAATAAAATAAATGAGTCCAAATTAATATAAATAACTAATTGAATAAACAAATGGGCAAGGGACAACTTTTACTTACAGAATAATTCTAATTAATAAATGTGACAGGAATGAGGACATTAGAAAAGCAGTATTAGAACACCACTGAGATCATTGTTGCAGACAAGATCCATCCATGGGTGCTAAAATTAGTAGGTGAAAGATTGCTGAGAAACAGTGTATTTGCATAGTCTCAACAGATCTTTCTCAAGATATTTATTAACTGCAAAGGGAAAAATGGGAACTTTGTGGTTGAGAAACCTGGCAGACAGCCCTGGGTTAACCAGCTGATCAAAGCTAACATCACCAGGAAAATGACATAGATGTTATGTGTCTCTGAATATACAGCACTGAGAAGGGCGCTTCTATAGTATTTTTGCTACACTTCTATAGCAAAGGGTAGTATTTTTATCAAAAATGGGTGTTATACACAAACAATGAATCATGGAACACTACATCAAAAACTAATGATGTACTGTATGGTGACTAGACACAATTAAAAAAATGTGTAACCTCAATAAAGGCCATATATGAAAAACTCACAGCTCACATCTTTAATGGAGAAAAATCGAAAGCTTTTCTCCTAAGGTCAGGAACAAGACCAGGATGTCCATTCTCACCACTTTTATTTAACATAGTCCTGGAAGTCCTAGACACAGCAATCAGAAAACAGAAATGAAAGGACTAAAAATCAGTAAGGAAGAAGTAAAACCATCATGATTTGCAGATGACATTACTACAGAAAACCCCAAAGACTCCACCCAAAAAACTGCTAAAACGGATCAATGAATTCAGCAAAGTTATAAGATACAAAATCAATGTGCAGACATCTGTTTAAGAAAACAATCCCATTTACAATTGCACCAAAAAAACTAAGATACCTAGGAGTAAACCTAACCAAAGAGGTGAAATATGTATACCCTGAAACTATAAACATTGATGAAAGTCCTTAAAGTCAAGGTCAAGTTTTCCTGGTCTACATATTTCCACTGCACTTCAGCCCAGTTATCTAAAAGCAGTGTCCTAGCTAGCAAAGAGAGTTGGAAATTCTCCCCTTTCAGGACTGTGGCAACCAGGCCTCCTACAGCTTAATTTGCTACTTCGAGGTGGTCTATAGACTAGCAGCTAAGGTATCACCTAGAATATACTTAGAAATGCAGAATCTCAGGCCCGCCCCAGACCAACTGAATCATTTGTTTCCAATGTGTTATATTTGTCCACTGATGCCTTTTTATGGTGGCTGCTTTCAAGGTCTTGTCAGGTAATTCCAACATCTGTGTCATTTCAGTGTTGGCATCTGTCAATTGTCTTTTCTCTCTCAAGTGGAAACTTTTCTGGTTCTTGCTAGGACAAGTGATTTTTGCCGTACCCTGGACATCTGAGGTATTATGTTATGAGACTCTGGATCTTATTTAAATCTTCTGTTCTAGTAGAAATCCCCTGACAGTGCTCTGGTTGGTGAAGAGGATTGCCTTAGTGCCAGGTAGGGTTGGAAGTCCAAGTTCTCCACCTGGCCTCTGTTGACAGCAGGGGGTGGAGGTGGGGAAGTGGTGTTAGAGAATTGTTGTTGGATACTTAAAATTGATGTAAGGGTAACTGGGCAATTTCCTTTGCACATCTGAAGAAGCTACAGGAGACAGTGTCCAGTATGCCCCAAGCCCCATTCCAGCCCCATTATATCCATGGTCCCCATTGCTTCAAGGGACAGTATCCCATGTACTCTGGACGAGGAATGGGGCTCCAATAGTTCTGTGTCCATGACCATGACCTTCACCATAGCTCACAGTTGTGGTGAGAGATCAGGAAGTGTTTTCTTTTTCCAAGAAAGAAGTTATCACTTCTTTTAAAATTGTAGAATAGGGGCACCTGGGTGGCTCAGTCAGTTAAGCATCTGCCTTTGGCTCGGATCATGATATCAGGGTCCTGGGATCGAGCCCCACATCAGGTTCCCTGCTCAGCAGGGGTCTACTTCTCCCTCTCCCCCTGCCCCTGCCCTTAGCCCTCCCCCTGCTCGTGCTTTCTCTCTTTTCTCTGAAATAAATAAAATCTTTAAAAGAATTCTACACATTAAGCTATGCTCACCACAATAAGTGTAGTTACCATCAATCACCATAAAATATTATTACAATATTATGGACTATATTCCCTATGCTATGCTTTTCATTCCCACGACTTATTTATTTCATAACTGGAAGTTTGTGGCTCCTGATCCTCTTCACCTCTTTTGCCCATTCCCCCACCTTCCTTCTGGAAACCACCAGTTTGTTCTCTTTATTTATGTGTCTGTTTCTGGTTTTTGTTTGTATGTTTATTCATTTGTTTTTTAGATTCCACATATAAATGAAATTGTATTGTATTTGTCTTTCCCTGTCTGACTTTGTTCACTTAGCATAATACCCTCTAGGTTTACCCGTGTCGCTCCAAATGCCAAGATTTCATTCTTTTTTATGGCTGAGTAATATATCACATATTTTTTATCCATTCATCTATTGATGGATCCTTGGGTAACTTCCCTATCCTGGCTATTGTAAAAAAAAATGCTGCAATAAACAGAAGTGTGCGTATATCTTTTTCTTTGAGTTAGTGTTTTTGTTTTCTTTGGGTAAATACCCAGTAGTAGAATTACTGGATCATCTGGTATTTCTTGAGGATTCTCCATACTGTTTTCCACAGCAGTTATACCAATTTACATTCTCATCAACAGTGCACTAGCATTTCCTTTTCTCCACACCCACATCCTCTTATTTCTTCTCTATGATATTAGCCATTCTGACAGATGTAAGAGAAGTTATCATGGTGGTTTTGGTTTGCATTTTCCTGATGATTAATGACATTGAGCATCTTTTCATGTATCTATTAGCCACCTGTATGTCTTTGGGAAAATGTCTATTCGAGTCCTCTGCCCATTTTCAGTTGGATTCTTTGGGGGGGGTTTGTTTTTGGTTTTTGGGGGGTTTTTTTGTGTTGTTATATATGCTCTTTGTATATTTTGGCTATTAACCCCTTACTGGACATATCATTTACAAATATCTTTTCCCATTCAGTAGATTGCCCTTTGTTGATGGTGTCCTTCACCGTGCAAAAGCTTTTATTTTAATGTAGTCCCAATAGTTTAATTTTGCTTTTGTTTTCTTGCTTAAGGAGACAAATCTAGAAAAATGATTTTTAAGTCTGATACCCAAGAGAATACTGCCTATGTTTTTTAAAGGCGTTTTATGGTTTCAGGTCTCACATTTGGGTCTTTAATCCATTTTGAGTTTATTTTTGTGTATGATGTAAGAAAGTAGTCTGGTTTCATTATTCTGCATATAGCTGTCCAGGTTTCCCAACACCATTTATTGAAAAGATTATCTTTCATTCATATATTTTTTGCCTCCTTTGTTGTAGATTGATTGACCACATATGTGCGGGTGTATCTCTGGGCTCTCTATCCTGTTCTATTGATCTGTGTGCCTCTTTTTGTGCGAATACCATACTGCTTTGACCACTACAGCTTTGTGAAATGTCTTGAAGTCTTGGATTGGGTTACCTCCAGCTTTGTTCTTCTTTCTCAAGAACACTTTGGCTATTTGGAGTATTTTGTGGTTCCATACAAATTTTAGGACTCTTTGGTCTAATTCTGTGAAAAAAATACTATTAATTTTTGACCGAGATTGCATTGAATCTGCAGATTGCTTTGGGTAGTATGAAATTTTGGCAATATTATTTCTTCCAGTACATGAGCGTGGTATAGCCTTCCATTTATTTATGTCATTTTCTTTTGTTTTAAGATTTCTTTGTTTTAGAAAGAGAGAGTGTGTGAGGAGGGGGAGGGACAGAGGGAGAGGGAGGGAGACAATCCTCAAGTAGACTCCCCACTGAGCACAGAGCCTGATGCAGGGCTCAATCCCAGGACCCTGAGATCATGGCCTGAGCAGAAATCAAGAGCTGAATGCATAACTGGCTGACCAGGCACCCCTGTTTATGTCATTTTCAATTTCTTTCATCAGTGTTTTATAGTTTTCAGATTATAGATCTTTTACCTCCTTGGTTAAATTTATTCTTAAGTATCTTCTTTTTGATGCAATTATAAATGGGATTGTTTTCCTAATTTCTCTTTCTGCTGCTTTGTTATTAGTATATAGAAATGCAACAGATTCCTGTACATGAATTTTGTATCCTGCAACTTTACTGAATTTGTCTATTCATTCTAAGTTTTCTGATGAAGTCTTTAGTACTTTCTATATATAGTATCATGTCATCTGCAAAGTGACAGTTTTAATTCTTGAGCTTGTGACTTTTTTATTAGAAGACAATATTATGTGGATAGCTATATAGTACATTTTAAAAGTTTGTGAAAATTCTCCGAAATGGACAATTTTCAAGGTAAATACCAGTGGACCAAACTCTACTCAAGAAGAAAGAAAATTTAAATCACTAAGTTATGAGAGACAAAAAATTATTGAAGAGTTACTCCCTCAAAGGATGTCTAAATAGTTGTATGATCACATTCTCGAATTCTCAAGGAATAGATTATTCCCATTCTAATTTTTTTTGACAGATTGAGATCACAAGTAGACAGAGAGGCAGGCAGAGAGAAGAGGAAGCAGGCTCCCTGCTGAGCAGAGAGCCCAATGCAGAGCTCAACCCCAGGACCCCAAGATCAGGTCCTGAGCTGAAGGCAGAGGCTTAACCCACTGAGCCACCCAGGAACCCCTAAATTATTTTAAATCATTGAAAAAGATGGGATTCTTCCAAATTCACTCTACAAAGGTAACATAATCATGATAGCAAAAACTAACAGAGAACTTCCAAATGGAAAACCAGTATCAATCTCATTTTCAATATAAATGCAAACGTGATAGAGAATATACTAAATATACTAAAGTAATATACTAAAAGAATAATAAACTAAAACCAAATAGTGTTTTTATCAGAATTGTAAGAATTGGGGCACCTGGATGGCTCAGTCGTTAAGTGTCTGCCTTAGGCTCAGGTCATGATCCCAGGGTCCTGGGATTGAACCTGCATTGGGCTCCTTGCTCATGGGAAGCCCGTTTCTCCCTCTCCCACTCCCTCTCCTTGTGTTCCTTCTCTCGCTGTCTCTCTCTCTCTGTCAAATAAATAAATAAAATCTTAAAAAGAAGAAATATAAGAATGGCTTAATACTAGGGGAAGGAAATTTTATATATATTTTTATAATACATATACAACTTTATATATATATATATAATTTTGTTTTTAATTGAAATATAGTTGACATATTATTTTACTAGTTATATTAGTTTCAGGTGTACCACATGGTTATTTGACAATTATATAGATTACAAAATGTTCATCACAAGAAGTGTAATTACTGTCCATCACTGCACAAAGTGATTACGATATAATTGACTATATATTCTATGTTGTACTTTTCATTCCTGTGACTTACTTATTTTATAACTGAAAGTTTGTACGTCCTAATCCCATTCACCTATTTCACCGATACCCCTACCTTTCTCCCCTCTGGCAACCACTAGTTCTCTGTATTTATGAGTCTTTTTATGTTGTTGTTGTTGTTTGTTCATCTGTGTTGTTTTTTAGATTCCACATATAACTGAAGTCAGATTCAGTGGTATTTTTTTAAAGATTTTTATTTATTTATTTGACAGAGACACAGCGAGAGAAGGAACACAAGCAGGGAGAGTGAGAGGGAGAGAAGCAGGCTTCCCGCCAAGCAAGGAGTCTGAAGCGGGGCTCGAACCCAGGACCCTGGGATCAGGAACTGAGCCGAAGGCAGACGCTTAACAACTGAGTCACCCAGGCACCCCAGATTCAGTGGTATTTTAACAACAGTGTCCAAGATGCTGACAAGGGGAAATCTCTGCTGGGAGATTCTACAGAGTCTGTGAGGGTGAGAGGGTGTGACTAAATGCATCAACATCATTCAAAGGGGTGACAATTACCAGTGGCATTCTGGGGATTTCTGGAAGTTGTTAAAAGCATTCATATTTTCTGTTCCCCTCTGAGACTTTGTACTATGAGTTACCACAGGTAACAGCAAAACACAAAAACAAAAACAAAAAAACAAATACAATTCCCTGAAAGTTTTTTTTTAATTATTTTTTATGTTTTTTTTTTACCTTATTTAAGCTTTATTT
>RCUC01102144.1:0-18087 GCA_003697995.1 Taxidea taxus jeffersonii
GATGCACAAACGTTTTCAATTTTGATGAAGTTCAACTTATCTATTTCTTTCTTTTGTTGCCTGTGCTTTTAGGTTCATATCCAAGAAATCATGACCAAATCCAACGTCATGAATTTTTCCCCTCTGTTTTCTTCTAAGAGTTTTATAGTCTGGTCTCATGTTTAGGTCTTTGATTTACTTTAAGTTAATTTTTGTATATGATGTAAGGTAAGGGTCCAACTTCATTCTTTTGTATGTGAATATCCTGTTTACACAGCACCATCTGCTAAAAAGCACTTGACCATATATATGCAAGGGCTTATTTCTGGGCTCTCCTACTCCACTGGTCTGTATGTCTGCCTTTATTTCAGTACCACACTGTTTTGATTACTTTAGCATTGTAGTTTGTTTTGAAATCAGGGAGTGTGAGTCCTCCAAACTTTTTTTTTTCCAAGATTGTTTTTTTTTTTAAAAAAAGATTTATTTATTTGACAGACAGAGATCACAAGTAGGCAGAGGCAGGCAGAGAGAGAGGGGCAAGCAGGCTCCCTGCTGAGCAGAGAGCCCTATGCAGGGCTCGATCCCAGGACCTTGGGATCATGACCTGAGCTGAAGGCAGAGGCTTTAACCTACTGAGCCACCCAGGTGCCCCTCAAGATTGTTTTGACTGGGGGCACCTGGGTGGCTCAGTGGGTTAAAGCCTCTGCCTTCGGCTCGGGTCATGATCCCAGGGTCCTGGGATTGAGCCCCGAGTCGGGCTCTCTGCTCTGCGGGGAGGCTGCTCCCTCCTCTCTCTCTGCCTCTCTGCCTACTTGTGATCTCTGTCTGTCAAATAAATAAATATCTAAAAAAAAAAAAAAAAGATCGTTTTGACTGTTAAGGATCCCCAGGATGGGCTTTTCTATTTCTTGAAAAAGAAAAAAATTCATTGCATTGTGATAGGGATGGCATCAAATCTATAGATCACTTTGGGTAGTATGGAAATGTTAACAATATTAAGTCTTCTAATTCATGAATTTGTTTTTCTATTTATTTACAACTTCTTTAGTTAAAAATTTTTTTAAAGATTTTTTTAGTAATCTCTACACTCAATGTGGGACTCAAACTTACAACCCAAGGTCAGGAGTCACATGCTCCACTGACTGAGTCAGCCAGGCACCTCTATTTACATATACTTTAAATTTTCAGCTATGTTTTGTAGTTTTCAGTGTACAAATCTCCCTCCTTGATCAAATCTATTCCCAAGTATTTTATTCTTTTTAATGCTATTACAAATGGAATTTTGTTAATTTCCTTTTTCTCGTTATTCATTGTTGATGAAAAATGTGACTTATTTTTCAATGTTGACTTTTTATTTGTAATTTTGCTGAATTTATTTGTTATAACAATTTTTGTGTGTATGTGCAGACTCTTTAGACTTGTCTACATATAAGATCATGTTATCTGCAAACAAGAATAATTTTACTGCTTCCTTTCCAATATATATGCTTTTTATTTCTTTTTCTTGCCTAATTGTTCTGGCTAGAACTTCCAAAACTGTACTGAATAGAAATGGTGAAAACTGGCACCCTTGTCTTGTTCCTGATCTTGGGGGCACGTTTTCAGTCTTTTACCATTGAGTGAGATTTTAGTTGTGGGTTTTTCACATATGACAATTTTTACATTGAGGAAGTTTCTTTCTATTCCTAGCTTGCCAAGTCTTTTATCATGAAAGGGTGATGAATCCTCACAGATGTTCTTTCCCCATCAGCTGAAATGATCATATGGTTTATTTTTTCTATTCTGCTAATATGGTGTATTACATTAATTTTCTCATTTTTTATTAAAGTATAACTGACATATGACATATGAGTTTTAGGTGTAAAACACCACAATTTGATATTTGTTTATACTGTGAAATGATCGCCACAATAAATCTAGTTAACATCCATCATCATACATAATTACAACACATTTTTTCTTGTGATGAGAACTTTTAAGATCTACTCTTAGCAACTTTCAAATATGCAAAACAGTATTACTAACCATAATCGTCATGATAGACATTACCTCCCCATGACTTACTCATTTTATAACTGAAAGTTTGTTTATATTCTTTTATTGAACCATCCTTGCATTCCAGGAACAAATCCCACTTGGTCTTGGTCTATAGTCCTGTTAATGTGCTGCTAAATTTGCTTTACTAGCAAATTTTGTTGAGGATTTTTGCATCAATGTTCACAAAAGAAATTGGTTTATAGTTTTCTCATAGTGTGGATCTGGCTATTTAAGAAGGTAATGCTGACCTTATATAATGAAGTAGGAATGTTCCTTTCTCTTCAGTTTTTTGGAGGAATTTGAGGACTGGTGTTGATTCTTATTAAGGTTGATAGAATTCACCAGTGAATCCATCTGGTTAAGGGCTTTTCTTTGTTGGGAGGTGTTTGATTACCGATTGAATCTTCTTACTGTCATAAATTTATTCAGTTTTTTAATTTCTTCATGATTCAATCTTGGTAGGTATGTGTTTCTAGGGATTTGTCCATTTCATCTAGGTTATCCTTTGATTCCTTTCTCCTTTCCTTTTGTATTCTATAAATATTTTCTTTGTGGTTACCATGGGGATTGCATATCAAAATTATAATAATCTATTTCAGATTGATACCAACTTGACTTCAATGACACACAATCAAAAACTGCACTGGATACAACTAATACTATCTGTTATTGATATCACAAGTTACATCTTTATATATTGTATACCCATTGACATATATTTATAATTATCTCCATGCATTTGTCTTGTAGAATACAAAATCTTGTAGAATATAAAAAGTGGGGTTACAAACCAAAATTATAACAATACTGGTTTTTATATTTGCCCATGTTTTTACCATTCACAGAGATCTTTATATGGCTACAAGTTATTGTCTAGAATCTTTTCATTGTAACTAGAAGGCTCTCTGTAGCATTTATTGGAAGACAGATCCAATGGTAATGAACTCCCTTAGCTTTTATTCACCTGAGAATGCCTTATTTTCTCCCTTGTTTTTGCTGGATATAGAGTTCTCATTCGCAGGTTTTTTTTCCTTATAGCAGTTTAAATATAACCTGGGAATGTCTTATTTTCTCCCTTGTTTTTGGTGGTTATGGAGTTCTCAGTTGACAGGTTTTTTTTTTTTTTCTTCCAGCAGTTTAAATGTATAATTTCACTCCTTTTGGGCCTCCAAAGTTCTCACTGATAAATTGGCTGCAATTTTTTTAGAGATTTTAAGTAATCTCTACACCCAATGTGGGGCTTGAACCCACAACCCCAAGATCAAGAGTCTCATGCTCCACTGATTGAGCCAGCCACGTGCTCAGGCTACAAATTTGATTGAGGATCTCTTGCACATGATGAATCACTTTTCTCTTACTGCTTTCAAGATTCTTTGCTTTTTCTTTTTAAATGTTTTTTTTTTAATTTTTTTTAAAGATTTTATTCATTTATTAGTTAGAGAGAGAGAGAGAGAGAGAGAGAGCACAGGCAGACAGAGAGGCAGGCAGAGGCAGAGGGAGAAGCAGGCTCCCTGCAGAGCAAGGAGCCCAATGTGGGACTCGATCCCAGGATGCTGGGATCATGACCTGAGCCGAAGGCAGCCGCTTAACCAACTGAGCCACCCAGGCGTCCCTTAAATGTTTTAAAAAAGATTTTATTTATTCATTTGACAGAGATCACAAGTAGTCAGAGAGGCAGGCAGAGAGAGAGAAAGAGAAGCAGGCTCCTTGCTGAGCAGAGAGCCTGATGTGGGGCTCGATCCCAGGACCTTGAGATCATGACCTGAGCCAAAGGCAGAGGCTTTAATCCACTGAACCACCCAGATGCCCCTGCTTTTTCTTTTCATAGTTTGATTATAATGTGTTTTGGTGTAGTTTCTTTGGGTTTAATCCCATTTTGAGTCATTGAGTTTCTTGGACTTGTAGACCCATGTATTTCCTCAAATTTGTGAAGTTCTTGCTCATTATTTCTTCAAATAATCTCTGCCTTTCTTCCTCATGTCTCCTTGTGGAACTCCCATAATGCATATATTGATTTGTTTGATGATCCCCCACATGTTCCTTCAGCTCTGTTCACGTTTCTTTATTTCTCTCCTCAGATGGAATAATTCCGAATGTCCTATCTTCAAGTTCACTGATGCTTTGCCTGCCAAAGGTCTGCTATGAGCCCTTCTAATTTATTTTTAAATTGTTGTTGTATTTTCTAGCTTAAGATTTTTTTAGTTCCTTTTTATAATTCCAACCTCTTTGCTTATATTCTCATTTTGTTCACATATAATATTCTTGATTTCCTTTAGCTTTTTGTACTTAAAGATACTTTTTTTTTAAGTCTTTGTCTAGTAAGTCTGAGCTGTGATTTTTCAGGGATGTTTTCTGCCAATTTATTTTCTTCCTTTAAATGGATCATGTTCTCCTGTTTCTTTATATGCCTTGATGTTGTTGAAACTTGGGTATTAAAAAGAACCCATCTCTCCTAGTCTTTGCAGATTGGTATTGCACTTACGCATTCTTTCTCTAGTTATCTGGCTCATCTCTAGACCTTGAGATCAGCTTGAGGTGAAAGCTCAAAAGTCTTCTTATGTCTCTTCTGAGTATGTGTCTTCCCTCAGTTTTTGTCTTTACTAATTCCCCTGTATACATGGCTACTTTTTAATGTCTTAATTTTCCAGAGTCTCATCCAGCTTCTTGAGACTATAGATGGTTTATTGTATATCTCCACCTATAATCCCTTCCCTCAGGCATCTGTGGGTCTGTAGTCGTCTGCAGCTTTCTTGGGCCATGCCCACCACTTTTCCACTTGAGCTTTCAGTGAGACAAAGCAGATACAAGTCCTTCAGCCCCCAGGCAGTTTAGAATGTTAAAGTAAGTTCTGCTCTGCTCTCTCTGGCTTGAATGAGGAAATTGGGTACTGGGCTGCCTCTTTCAGGTCAAGACCATTGCTATGCCATGAACCATGTCGGGCAAGGACAAGTAAACATAGTACAAAATTTCCTACTGTTTTGAATGTGACTTTTTCTTTTTTTTTTTTTTTAAAGATTTTATTTATTTATTTGATAGACAGAGATCACAAGTAGGCAGAGAGGCAGAGAGAGAGAGGAGGAAGCAGGCTGTCCGCAGAGCAGAGAGCCCGATGCAGGGCTCGATCCCACGACCCTGGGATCATGACCCGAGCCGAAGGCAGCGGCTTTAACCCACTGAGCCACCCAGGCGCCCCAAATGTGACTTTTTCTTGATTGGGTATTTACTTTAACTGTTTACCAGAACTCCTAGAGGATTACTTTAGCTAGTTTCTGAGTTTTGAATTTTTGTTTATTTGTTTGTTTACTTTAGTGTCTTGTGTGAGGACAAGAGTTTGGAGGTTCCTATTCTACTATTTTGCTCATGTCACTTTTGGTGTCTTCATTTTGCCCTTTGTTCCCATACCATCTCCTCAAAAAAAAACCTTGTGTCTAAAATATTACATTCATGACATTTTATTTTATTTATTTACTTGTTTTACACAGAGAGACACACAGAGAGAGAGGGAACACAAGCAGGGGAGTGGGAGAGGGAGAAGCAGGTGTCCCGCTGAGCAGGAAGCCTGATGCAGGGCTTGATCCCAGGACTCTGGGATCATGACCGGAGCTGAAGGCAGTCACTTAACCAACTGAGCCACCCAGGCGCTCCCCATTCATGACATTTTCATGCTGCATATTTCTTAATTGCCTTATCACTGAGAGATAGATCCTATATTATATACTTTTTATTATCTGTCTATTCTAGAATATAAAATGAGAGCAGGGAACTTTAATCCTGAAAGTCTAAAACAATATCTGGCACATGCTACATGTTTAGTAAATATATTTTGAATGAATGAGGTTTAAATTATTGTTTAAATTTTGCTCATTTTCATTAACAGCTTTTAATGGTTTTGGTTGTTTAAACATATATATGTGTATTTATTTGACAGGCATTTATTTTATAACTACTGTGAGCTGGAGATGGGGATGGGGGCAGGGTTCTATCTAATGTTATAGGGGAGCTAGACAAATACACAAGTAATGCAAATGCATGAATAAATGGGGAAGAGAAAGAAGTGTTGAATATAAGTTGTAGTAGGCTCTGAGCTTGTGAATGAGTGTCACTTAATGCAGACACAGGGAGTCACTCCATCATAAGCCTTAGGCAAGTCATATGACCTGGATGAATCTCCATTTCTCTTTCCTCTACCCTATGAGGTAGTTGCAATAATCTTTAGAAAGTGATGAAACAGAGCTTTATAAACTGCACATGGTTATGCTAACATGAGGAATTAAAGTCTGCTCCTGAAGCATGCCTATTAGTTTTTATCCCCTGTCTGGACTCAAACCACTACATAAGGTATAAAGTCCACTTTAAAATCTTAATCTGGGGGCACCTGGGTGGCTCAGTGGGTTAAAGCCTCTGCCTTTGGCTCAGGTTATGATCTCAGGGTCCTGGGATTGAGCCCCACATCGGCCTCTCTGCTCGGCAGGGAGCCTGCTTCCCCCTTCTCTCTCTCTGCCTGCCTCTCTGCCTGCTTGTGGTCTTTGTCTGTCAAATAAATAAATCTTTAAAAAATTAAAATAAAATCTTAATCTGCAATGATATCATCAGATTCAATTCAGAGTTCTGGGGCCAGAGAACAAGACAGATGGTGGCACCTGTTTTTAAATATCATCTCAGAAGCTCGGAGGGCAGGAATGTTTAGCAATCTGTGAACTGACAAGTAAGGGGTTTATATGAAGAGGCATAGTAAAATGGAAGAAACGGTTACGTAGGGGTCAGAAGATCTCACTCTTAGCCTGGATCTACTTTTTATTAGTTATAATATAACTTCAGAGAAGTTGTTAAATTGTTTCCTCATCTGGAAAACTGGGACAGTAATTTTCACAGGGTTTTTGTAAAGACCAAGAAACATAATACAAGGCTTTAAGATTGTTGTGTCTAAATCCATTCTCTACACTAAAAAGATCAAGGACTCCTTGGGGAAATGGCTAATTCCAGGTCTGGGGCATACAATGTATAGGATGAGCCTAGATGGACATATTGGTTTACCCACAAACAAAGGCATTCTCCAAGTGTATTAGGTTAATGCCAATAGAAGGTAAGAATCACATGAAGGAGCTCCCACTGGCCAAAGATGTAACAATTTGAGCATTAAAAGAGAGTAAAAAATGAATGAAATTGATTAAACACATTGTGTTTTAAAATGGTACTTGAGTTCATAATGATTCTCAAGAGGAAAAAAGGTAGAGCCCAGGCACCCCTCCTAGGAACTTTTCTTGACCCCCAAGTTGAATCTGAGTATAAACGAGCCTCTATATCCAACCTGAATTTATAGGAGATGTGGAAGAGAGAGGAACAAGTTAAATGACACCACAAAGAAGCAGACAAATCCACAAAGTGGGACATTTTACAGGACAACGGACCCAGTTTCTGCAACAAGTCAATGTCTTCTAGACAACGAGAGAAACGTGATTCTGGACTGAGTGTGAGCTAATAACAAGACTGGCTGATTTTGTCAGGTGTGAAGATAACACTGCGATAGCTTTTAGAGCTGCATATTGAGAAATATCGGGGTGAGATGACAGAGGTCTGCCGCAGAAGAAAACAGAAAGCCATGTGCACAGCAAACGCGGCCGGATCTTGGTAAGCGCTGAAGCCGCGCGGGGAGATACGAGCGTTCATTGTTCTATTCTCCGCACTCCCGAGGTATCTGAATATTTTCCTAACAACAGACTCCGGAGAGATTGTTTTTTAAAGACCGTGCGGGGGAGAGTAGTAAACCAATAAATATTAGTTTCTCTTTTTCGCAATAGCAAATGTAAGACGTGGGCGGAAGAGAAAATCCTCTCGGCGTTTTATCGCAAACACTCTCGGGAACTCCTTCATTTAAGGAACCTCCGAACCCGCCCTCGCTCGCCGGCCACGCCCCAGCTGGGAGCCGGCCTCGGAGCGCCGAGGGACAGCTCAGCTCAGACCCGCCGCAAACTGCAAGACCGAGTGTCAGGGAAGGCTTTTTTTTTTTTAAAGCAGGGAATTAGTTTTGATCTGTTAAAAAGGAAATCCCCAGAGGAGAGCCGCAATTTTTGTGGGAGGAGAATTATCTGGGCCGGTTAACCCTCCGCAAAATCAAGGCGTTCGTCGCAGTGACTCCCGGGAGCGGCGCTGACAGAGACAGTAGCTCGGGAATCGGACCTGGGCGTCGTGCGGAGCCTCCCGCCCTGCGGTGCCGCGGCGGCCCCCGGAGCGCGGAGACCTGGTCCCCTCGGGCGCAGTGCCCCGGCCCGGTCCTCTTGCCCCCTCCCCGCGCCGCCCCCCTCCTTCGGGGCCCCGCCGCGAGCGGCCGTCCGGCGCGTCCGGAGCACGAGGGCGGCCCCGCGAGCCGGGGGTCCTGGGCCCCCGCGGGGAATCCGGAGTCGCGCGGCTCCCGGCTGCGCTGCGGGCCCGCATAGTGATCTCGCTTCCCCTCATCACCTCCCGCTTGACCATTCCTTGCTTCCTGGCCGAAAGCGGGGCCGGCGGAAGGGAAAGGAGCGGCCGCAGCGCTCCGACGGGCCTCCTTTCGGTCTCCTCTGTGGACGGCCGTGGGGCCCCGCGCTGCCGGGACGCCAGAGATGCTCGTGCGGGAGCGACCGCTTCACCTCACGTCACCAACAGCCTGACTGACGTCCACGGCCGAGGAGAGTCTCCGGAGGCGCGCGCGGCCGGTTTCCCGTACGCAGCCCCTCGCGGCTGACTGGGGCCATTTTCCAGTTCCGGGACAGCGCAGACCGAGCGCTCGGCCGGACTCCGCCGACCGGCCCTCCCGCACCCGCGGCTACGGGCCGCCGCGCAAGAAGCGGCCGCCGTTCCTGGGACGGCAGCGCGGACCCTCGCGCGCGACTCCTTCCGGGCTCTGTGACGTCACTCGAGGTCCCGCCCCCGCGGGCAGAGCCAATCGGAAGGCGGGGCAGGGTCTTCCAGGAGCGCGCGCGCAGGCGGGCGGCCCTGCGGCGCGACGCCATGGAGCCGGTCCTCCTCAACGCCCAGGCTCAGGTCCCGCCGCAGCCACCGGAGGGGTGGCCGCCCGTGAGCTGCGAGGAGGAGCTCTACGACTGCCTGGATTACTACTACCTGCGCGACTTCCCGGCCTGCGGGGCCGGACGCAGCAAGGGTCGGACGCGGCGCGAGCGGGAACTGCGCACCAACTGGCCGGTGCCTGGCGGCCACGAGCGCAAGCTCGCGCAGAAGCTCCTCAACGGCCAGCGCAAGCGTCGCCAGCGCCAGCTGCAGCCCCGCGCGCGCACCCGCCTTGTCTGAGCGCAGCGCGTGCGGGCCCAGCACCCTGGCCGCCTGGGGGCCGGTCGCGTCGGCCGTCCGCGACTGCGGCAGGCAGGGTCGCCCCCTCCGCGGCGGCTCCCGCTGGCGAGTCACGGCCGGCCCCGCTCGCCCCTGGGCCGCAGTACGAATGGTGTGAAGGATCGACAGGGTCAGGTTGGGGGGTCGGGAGAAGAGGCTCGGCGGTGCGGAAACATCGCTAAGACCGAGTGCAGCGTTTTCCTTCAGCGCCTGCGCGCGGCCGGGACCGTGGTCGGCCTTTCCGTCAGGTCCCTGCAGGGTGCCCGGCGGCCCCGCGCGAACTGTTTTCTCCGGCTCGGCGGCAGCTGGGCTCCGCAGGGGAGAATGCATGTGGGCCAGCGTGACTTCGACGTCGCCCAAGTTGACCGCCGCAGCCTCTTTTCCTTGTGATTGTTAAGTAACACCAACTGTCCAAGGGGTGTGCCTTTTTAGGGTTTCTAATTAAAGCAGCAAGAACGGCATTTTAACTCGTGGTAGTTTCTTTTCCCCGTTGCTACTGTAACTCGTTTCAAGTCCACAGAGGAAGTCGTTCATCTCACACGTAACCAAGATGAATGGGGGGAGGCAAAGGCGGGAATCTGCACGATTCACAGATGTGGGGTGCGGGCTTACTACTCGCCAGAATAGGAGCATATTCCGCTGTAATCGTGTACCGGGGACATTGGCTAAGACTTGATCTCGCGCCAGTCCTTTCAGGCGGGCCCTGCTAGCTCCCATTCTGCAGAGGGCATCCTGGGGCGGAGGAGTTCTAGTCACTTTCCAGAGGTCATGCAGCCCGTTGCAAAGGTCAGGTACGCAGATCCTCGAAAGCATCAGTTTTCTCTACTCTGGGCAACTTCCTGCTGTTCAGAATCACTCACAAACGCCAGGTCCAACGACAGAGTTGAGTTGTGGCTTAAACATTACTCAGTCTGTCAGAAGGCTGTCCTCTCTCTCCGCCTGCATTCTTTTAGGCCTCTGTGACCCTTGGTGAGTCCTTGCTTAGAAGACTGGTGTGTATTAGCGGAAGCAACCTCGGTTTTAATCATCACCGTGACTCTTCATTGCTGTGGCATTCAGCAAATTTCTGCGGTAACTACTGCCAGGTTACACCGAGCCTCTGCTTTCTGGTTTGTAAAATGGGACTGATACTGGATTACTTTACCAAACTGGATTTTAGATTATATAAGACAACTCCCGCAGTTAAGGGCCTGGCATGTATGAGGCACCCAATAAATAGTAACCATGTTTCAGTTTACAGAATACAATCCCTTCTTCCTCTCTAGTCAAAGCCTTAATTCTTCATTTACTATATTCATTCTCTTAAAATGCCTCCCGGTGGTGTGCTCCAGTAGGAGTCCTAGCTTCAAAGAATCAAACACCTGTATGAACTTGGGCAAGCAGCTTATCTATGAAATGGATATAAGACTGTACCAATTTCAAGAGTTATTAGGAGGTGTAAATAAAATAATACACATAAAGCCCTCCATGCCGGGTATATCGTAGGCCCTCACATGATTAATATATGTGCTGCTGAAGCAAACAGCATTTATATCAAAGTTCCCATTGCCACTGACTTGGCCTTCAGGATTTTACCCTCAGTCTCCTGCTGTGTCTCAGAGGCATCATGTCCAGATTAATCTTCCTGAAGACCACTTTAAACATATAAAAACCCTCAAGGAGTGCTCTAACTCTGTAGAATAAAGCCTAAATTCCTTATATCATCTATTAAATTTTCTTAAATTTTATACCAGAACTTCCAAAAACATACACTGGTTCTTGACACAGATCTTCTGTCCTGTCCTCACCATATTTGATTCTGCTTCATGTGAATCTGTGCTGTCCTACTTAGTGTGCCCTTTCCCCCTTTATCATTTTAATCTTTCTAAAACAAATTCCACCTGTACTTACTTTAAGTGCCACTTTCTCTCCAAATCTTTCATCCACAGTAAATATCCATCCCTTTGAAATCCATAGAACTTCATTTAAACACCACCTAACCACTTGTGTATATAGTATTTTGTATTTTGGGATCTACAGTTAAAAATACATTCATTGGGGCACCTGGGTTGCTCAGTGGGTTAAGGCCTCTGCCTTCGGCTCAGGTCATGATCTCAGGGTCCTGGGATTGAGCCCCACATCGGGCTCTCTGCTCCGCAGGGAGCCTGCTTGCCCTCCCTCCCCACACCCTCTCTGCCTGCCTCTCTACCTACTTGTGATCTCTGTCAAATAAATTAACTCTTTAAGAAAACATGCATTCATTGGTTCATTCATTTTTTGTCTGGTATGTGCAAGGCACTGCATTCATGTATGTTTTAGTTATCCAATGGAAAAAATGATATTTAGAGCATAACGACCTTACTTTCTTAAACATCTCACTTCGTACACAGTTCCCAATTCATCACAATCCCAGACAGACATAAGCCATGTTAAAGCAGAACTCTGTAACATGTTCTAACTAGATTTTGCTAACCTTAGATACTAAAAGTTTTACAGGTTAAATACAGTAACTGTAGAAATTGTGTATTAGTTACCTATTGCTGTGTAATAAATCACCCCAAAACCTAGTGGCTTAAAGCAACAAATACATATTAGTTTCCAGAGGTGAAGAACTCAGGTGGCTAACAGGGTGGTTTCAGCTTAGGGTCATGATGTTGGAGAGGGATTAGGTTCCTTTTTTGTGTGTGTGTGATAGCACAAACAGGGAGAGCAGCAGCAGGCAGAGGGAGAAGCAGGCTTCCCGCCCAACAAGGAGCCAGATGCAGAACTCGATCCCAGCACTCTGGGACCATGACCTGAGCCTAAGGCAGACGCTTAACCGACTGAACCACCCAGGCACCCTAGGCTCCACTTTTTCAAAGACATGTCAAAGAATCTGTGCACCTATTTTAAACCACTATGGTATGTTTAATTAATATAATTAAATTAAATTAGACAAATTGGAAAATATGAATAAGAAAAAAAAAGGAAGAAAAAAAGAAGAAATTCCTATTCAATGGGTAATACTACTAATTTTTTAAAAAAAGATTTTATTTATTTATTTGACAGATAGAGATCACAAGTAGGCAGAGAGAAAGGAAGGGAAGCAGGCTCCCGGCTGAGCAGAGAGCCCCATGCGGGGCTCGATCCCAGGACCCTGGGATCATGACCTGAGCCGGAGGCAGAGAGGCTTTAACCCACTGAGCCACCCAGGAGCCCCAATACCACTAATTAAGTGCACATAATTCAAGTCTTAAAATATGTAAGAACTTTCTCAGAATATAAACATACTATGTATACTACTTTGTAACCTCTTTCACTTAATATATTGTGAAGATACTTCTCATGTCAGGTGTTCTTTCATAATACTTTATATGGCTGTATAACATTTCATCATGTGTATGAATCAAACACATAATTCTATATTGTAGGACACTTTTTTATTGATTTTCCCTATTTTATACAACTTGTTAAATGAACATCCTTAGAGCTAATTTCTTTCCACATTCATGACCATTTCTTGAATTCCTAAATGTGGAATTTCTGGAACAGGTTTGCACAATTTTAAAACTTCTGGTACCTACCACCTAACTAGAATTTTATTGCAATCGTCAGGGGTCCATTCACCCAAACATTGGTACACATATATGTAACAATCCCTCCAAGAGTTATTTGTTCAAAATTTATTTGTTGTTGTTGTTGTTCAAATTTTGATCACCATATGCAAATGTGTTGAGAATGATTGAGATCACTATGGAATAAGAAGTTGTTATATCTAGCCTGGGGAAGCCATGGCCACAAGTTAAAGCCACATAGCCATTGGGTCCCCTCAGAAGACAGTCCTATAATTCTGGGCCCCTTTAACTGCAGTCTAGATATCAAGGGCTACTCAGCTTTGGAGGGCCAAATTTTGAATTTGTGTAATAAAAGACAGTCTGTTGTCACTTTGTAGGGACCAAGGGAGTCCAAATCTAGGGACAATTTCTCTTAGTAAAGTTTTTGCCACCTCCATGGCCTTTTTACCCAAATCAAGAGCCTGATGTAAACCCTGTATTACCTTCCATTGGTTATTTTTGGGTATAAAGATATTTCCCTCATTATTAACAAGCCAGTCCTGTGCATTTCTTTGTCTGAGTAGACTGGACTTACGGACTTTATTGGAGTTAAGACTGGTAAAAGACTTAATGTTTATTTTGTGCTGCCTGCTTGGCTGTACTGTCTAGTGAATTGTTTCTTTTAGATTCGAAGGTCGTATCCTTTGATGTCCTTTGAGGTGAATTACAGCTACCTCCTTAGGCAGGTGTATAGCCTGCCTAAGGTGTATAGCCTTAAGAAGAGTAATAATTTCAGGCCCATATTTGATTGGGGTGTTACGGCTTGATAAAAATCCCCTTTCCAGGGTACCTGGGTGGCTCTGTCTGTCAAATAAATAAATAAAATCTTTTTTTTTTTAATTTGTCAGAGAGAGAGCAAGAGCGAGCACAGGCAGACAGAGTGGCAGGCAGAGGCAGAGGGAGAAGCAGACCCCCTGCCGAGCAAGGAGCCCAATGTGGGACTCGATCCCAGGATGCTGGGATCATGACCTGAGCCGAAGGCAGCTGCTTAACCAACTGAGCCACCCAGGGGTCCCAAATAAAAATTTTTTTTTTTTAAAGATTTTATTTATTTATTTGTTAGAGAGAGAGAGAGAGAGCGAGCACAGGCAGACAAAGTGGCAGGCAGAGGCAGAGGGAGAAGCAGGCTCCCTGCCAAGCAAGGAGCCCGATGTGGGACTCGATCCCAGGACGCTGGGATCATGACCTGAGCCAAGGCAGCTGCTTAACCAACTGAGCCACCCAGGGGTCCCAAATAAAATATTTTTTAAAAATCCCCCTTTTTTTTCCAAATTGCTCTGTGGGGGACACCTGGGCATCTCAGTTGGTTAAGTGTCTGCCTTCAGCTCAGGTCGCCATCCCCGAGTCCTAGGTTCGAGTTCTACATTGGGCTCTCTGCTCAGCAGAGAGCCTGCTTCTCCCTCTCCCTATGCCTGCCACTCCCCCAGCTTGTGTGCTCTCTCTCTCTTTGACAAATAAAATCTTTAAAAAAACATTGCACTCCCCTGCATCTGTGGGCTCTCTCTCTCTCTCTCTCTCTCTGTGACAAATAAATAAAATCTTTTAAAAAACATTACTCTGTGGGCATGGAGGACTAGAGAAGCATATTTGGAGTCAGTATAAATATTAATTTTTAAGGCTTTGGCAATTGCAAAGCATGAGTGAGCACTGTGGCACACCCAGCTTTTCTTATTCCCTTTTCCATGAAACTACTGCCATCAGCAAACCAACTGTCATCTGTATTTTCAGTAGGGGAATCTTTTCTTCTGGTTGACTGGAATAAACAAGATCAATGACCTCCAACAGTTATGCTCTACAGAAGTACAATGGTCAGGTCCAGGCATGAGGGTAGCTGGGTTTAAAGTCTGACAGATTTTAAGTATTATTTCAGGCATATCTCTAAGCATAACCTGGTATTTAATAAGTCTGCCTCCCATCATCTATTGGTGGCCTTCAGTCCCCAAAACACTCTGGACCTCATGTGACGTCATTACAGTCTGGGACTGTCTTATAGTGAGCTTTGAGGCTCCTACCAGGAGGACTGCTGTGTGTTTGGCTAAAGGCTTTGTTTGCCATTGTACCTCAATAGAGGTGGCTTTTAGGATAAATATGAATAAAGGATAATACCATGGAGAAGACCTCTTTGTTGGAGGTCCAGCGTTAACAATATCCTGATTGGGACGCCTGGGTGGCTCAGTTGGTTAAGCGGCTGCCTTCGGCTCGGGTCATGATTCCAGCGTCCTGGGATCGAGTCCCACATCGGGCTCCTTGCTCGGCAGGGAGCCTGCTCCTCCCTCTGCCTCTGCCTGTCTCTCTGTCTGCCTGTGCTCGCTCTCTCCCTATCTCTAACTAATACATAAATAAAATCTTTAAAAAACAACAACAACAATATCCTGATTACAAGGAATCACTAGCAAGTAGGAAAAGACTTGTCTCAAGAGCTGGGGGCATCCCCAAGTGCATCATCCAATTTAATCATAAAGAAAGCGGGGTCATCCGTATCTCCACAAGCCCATAGTTAACCCCATAGAGTGGAGTATGCTCTGGCTTTTAAGGCGGTGATGTTTTCATCCCAGCCACGTAGAATTTGTCAAGGTGATAGCTGAGTTACACAATTACAATTGTTGGGGAATCTGTCCCATTTCCCACTTGTTTAATCATATGTCCATGGGGTCCTGTTATTACCCCAACAGAATAACAGACAAGAAGACTGCCTATACCTGGGCTATTGTGGCAATTTTTCTGAAGTTTACCTCAAGTTGCCTAGCTAAAGCAAACAACATTTAAGGACAATCAAAACTAGGATTTAACATCCACAACGTTGGGTTATTGAAACATAATTTTTCTCTGTAAAATAACCCTCATTTCCAGAGACAGCCAAATCAAGACTAATTTCTTTGCAAAACAAGCCCAATTTTAACAAATTTGGACTAATTATTTACATAATCTCAGCAAGAATAATGATCATATAGATCTTTTAAGAATTTGCTTTGCTGGAACTTTTATAAGGAATCTCTAGGTTGAACCTTTAGGAGCCTCTCCAGGCCAGAAGCCAAGCCTAGTACTTGCCATCAGACATGCCCACAATATCTGTAGGGGGAATCCCTCATCATGAGGTCTGCAAAGTGTCATGAAGCTCCTCCAGCTGCCAGGAGGTGATATTCTTTACTCACCTGGTGAGGCTGCTGGGAACTCTATAGCAAGGCATAGGCCAAAATTTCCTGGGGCTTTATGGCTCCAGGTTTCATAAAGTCAGCCTTAGTTCCTCAAAGCTGTCTGGTCATATCTGAGTCTATGCATGTCTCTCTCAAATATGACATTCCAGTCAAAGCCTTGGTAAAATAACCAATGTTTCGAATGGTGTCCTGTTATAAGAAGAATAGATTCTTATTGAACTTAAGTGACTATGATTGCCATGGAAGAAAGAATACTTACTGAGACCCTTTGAATTTCAGAGGGTTCAGGTAGAGAGAAAAGTTAGATGCTTCAATGTGTTCACAAATGAATACTTTATCATGTTTCTGTAAGTCATAGATATCTTGAGAAAGTTTCCTTAATCTGAAAGAATAAACATTAGAGAACCAGCAATATTTCAAACAAGGGTCACAAAAGTATAATCATCTTTTTAGTTCATTTAGTCCCATGTTACTAGTTCTTGTTTAATTTGAATGCAGCTTTTTAGTTAGTTCTGGAAATTCTTACCCATTTCATTTTTTTTTCCAGTTTTGATCTTAAAGATACTGAACACCTGTATTTGTCCTAAAAGTCCTTTTGATGAACTCCCTTGAAGCTGAAACACATTTTGCAAGAGAAGTAGAATTATAAATGACAAAAACTCAGAAATGGACATTGTTAATGATCTGAGAACTCATTCTGATGCAACTGATAAGGAAAATGTTATTTCTGTGACACAGAACACTTCAATAGCTAGAACATCAGAACATCAAGTGATAATGACCTTATACCAGAACATAACATACCAAACAAACACGCCTAATTAGTCAAGGAGATTTTGGTCATGATTTAAATCCTGGGGAAGTTTGTTAAAACCTTAGAAAGTTTTAAAGCACCCACCTGAAGAGGATTAAGGATGGCCAAAGACCTGATTAAGGCAAAATATAGAAACTGTATTTTCTGGGCAGGCAAAGAGAAAACAACTATTTACATTTTCTTATAAAGAGTAGACCCAACAATTAAAAAAAAAATTCATCCTTTTAACAGAAAACAGACTTTCAATCTTATACCAATGTACTTTTAAAATCCATTCATTTCAATCTTAGTCCATCCTGACCACATCTAAAATTCTTTTCCAAAGATTTTCCATCAAAAACCTATAGCTTTACTTTGCATTCAGATTTGCATTCAGATTCAGATTGTCCCAAGCTATTTACTTCCAACCAGAAGCATTTAGGACAAAATTACCTTCTTTTACCTTCAACAAAAATGCATTTCCATTCCTTACAATGTGGGAAACAAAAGCAGAAGAAAAAGTATTAAATTTCCTTACTACCCACTGACAAGTCCTTTATTTTTTTATTTAAAAAAATTTTTTAAAAAGATTTTATTTATTTATTAGAGAGAGAGAGAGAGCACGCGTGAGCACAGGCAGACAGAGTGGCAGGCAGAGGTAGAAGCAGGCTCCCTGCTGAGCAAGGAGCCCGATGTGGGACTCGATCCCAGGATGCTGGGATCATTACCTGAGCCGAAGGCAGCCGCCCAACCAACTGAGCCACCCAGGTTACCCACTGACAAGTCCTTTAAACAGTCAGAGTGACATTTCTCTAGGGACTCCACTGCCTTGATATTGACACTTTGCTAATGATAAAAGACAATACTAGCCTGACCCACCCCCAAGGATGCTGTAAGTCTACTTTAACATATAAAACTTCATTTAGAAATTTCCTTTATCACTAAACCCCCAAACATATGGCCCACCAATATATATCTGAAGGGTCTCATGACTAAGGTTTTATTAGATGGTAATAAATGACCTTTTCCCAATAATAGCTAGACCCCTCCAGGCCCTGGAAGCCCTGTTTCAAAATTCCTTAGACACTTATGCTATCCCTAATCCCCTCCCAACTTGAAAGTATATAATGGGCCACTCCTTATGACCCCATAGCAGCTCTTTCTGCCCATGGGTCCTGTCCCCATGCTTTAATAAAATCACCTTTAAAAAAATTTTTTTTATTTAAAAAAT
>RCUC01102145.1:0-10710 GCA_003697995.1 Taxidea taxus jeffersonii
CTCTGCTGAGCAGGGAGCCTGCTTCCCACTGCCCCTCTGCCTGCCTCTCTGCCTACTTGTGATCGATCTCTCTCTCTCTCTCTCTCTCTGTCAATTAAATAAAATAAAAAATCTTAGGGGCATCTGGGCGGCTCAGTGAGTTAAGCCTCTGCCTTTGGCTCAGGCCATGATCCCAGGCTCCTGGGATCGAGCCCCACATCGGGCTCTCTGCTCAGCAGGGAGCCTGTTTCTCTCTCTCTGTCTGTTGCTCTGCCTACTTGTGGTCTCTCTCTCTGTAAAATAAATAAATAAAATATTTTAAAAATATATTAAAAAAAGAATATATTGGTCATCTCAATAAATGCAGAAATATTTGACAAAATTCAACATCTTTCATGATAACACTCTCAACAAATTAGGTACAGAAGGAATATATATCGACATAATAAACACTTTATATGACAAGCCCAATGCTAACAACATACTCAGTGAAAAGCTGTAAGGTTTTCCTTTAAGCTGAGGAATAAGACAAAGGTATCCACCCTTACCACTTCTATTTAATATAGTACTGGGAGTTCTAGTTAAAGCAATCAGGCAACAAAAAGAACTAAAATGCATCCAAATAGAAAAGAAAGAAATAGGGGCACCTGAGTGGCTCAGTGGGTTAAAGCCTCTGCCTTAGGCTCAGGTCATGATCCCAGGATCCTGGGATCCAGCCCCGAATCTGGCTCTCTGCTCAGCAGGGAGCCTGCTTCCCTCTCTCTCTGCCTGCCTCTCTGCCTACTTGTGATCTCTGTCTGTCAAATAAAAAATAATTAAAAAAAGAAAGAAAGAAAGGTAATTATCAAGGCACCTGTGTGGCTCAGTCAAGTATCCGTCTTCAGCTCATGTTCAGGCTTCCAGGGTCCCGGGATCAAGCCCCATGTTACCCACATCAGGCTATCTGCTTAGTGCGGAGTCTGCTTCTCCCTCTCCCTCTCCCTCTCCCTCTGCCTGCTGCTTCCCCCTGCTTGTCCTTCTTCTCTGTCGAATACATAAATAAATCTTAAAAATTATCTGTTTGAAGGTGCCATGCTTTTATGTATAAAAAGTACTCCACACTCCTCGGAAAAATGTTAAAACTATTAAACGAATTCAGTAAGTTGAAGGATAAAAAATCAACACACAAAAGTCAATTGCGATTCTGTTCAGTAACAATGAACTATTCATACTTCCATTTACAATAGCATCAAAAAGAATAAAACATGGGGTTCCTGGCTGGCTCAGTCAGTAGAGCATGCAAATCTTGATCTCAAGGTTGTGAGTTCAAGCCTCCCATTGGCAGTAGAATTTGCTTAAAAATAATTAAATTAAATATTTCAGAAGAAATTTAACCAAGGAGCTGAAAGACTTATATACTGAAAACTATAACACATTGATGAAAGAAAACAAAGAACACACAAATAAATGGAAAGATGCCTTATGTTTATGAATTGGGAGAATTAAAATTGTTAAAATGTCCTTACTACCCAAACCAATCTATAGATTCATTGCAGTCCCTATCAAAATTCCAATGGCATTTTTCACAGAAATAGGGAAAAAAAAGCCTAAAATTTGTATGAGAACACAAAACCAGAGCAATCCTAAGAAAGAACAAGGCTAAGAAAAAAAACAAAGCTAGAGGCATTATACTCCCTGATTTTTCAAACTATTTTACAAAGCTATAGTATTAAAAAAAAAAAAGGCATGTTACCAGCATAATAACAAACACACAGACCAATGGAACAGGATAGCCCAGAAATAAACCCATGCACATAGTCAACTAATTTTTTACAAGGGCACCAATAATAGACAAGGGGAAAGTATAATCTTTTCAATAAATGGTGTGGGAGAACCGGGCAGATACATACAAAAGAATGAAATCAGACCCTTACACTGTATACTGAGTGCAGAGTCTGCTTGAGATTCCCTCTCCCTCTGCCCCCCCTCCATCCCACTCACGCATTTTCTGTCTCTCTAAAATAAATCTTTAAAAAAAATAATACTATATTGTGTACTTGAAATGTGACATGAAAGTAAATCATCAGTGTTCTCACCACAGGAAAGGGAAGAAAAATTAAAAATTGGTAACTGTGGTGAGGTGATGGTTGTGTTAACTAACTTGATTGTGGTTGCGGTGCCTGGGTGGCTCAGTTGGAAGTGTCTGCCTTCGGCTAGGGTCATGATCTCTTGGCATCCTGGGATCCAGTCCTGTATCAGGCTCCCTGCTCAGTAGGAGGTCTACTTCTCCCACTCCCTTTGCTCCCCTCCCTCTCCCCCCTCTCTGCTTATGCTTTCTGCTCTTTTTCTCACAAATAAATAAATAAAATCTTTAAAAAAACCCAAAACCTTGATTGTGGCTCTCATTTCATAATGTATAAAAATAAAATAAATAAATCATTGTGTTGTCCACCCTTAAAAAAGATAAAAGATTATAGTTTAAGTTTATTTTAATTATAAAAGAATAAACAATTTTTATTGCTGAAGAAATATTAATTTACATATAATATTAACTTCAAATCATTCCTATTTAGTGACATTTTCTTACACCCAGTCCATCTTGAAGTACTGCCAAGAAATATATGCCAAAATAGAGAATGTAATTCTTTTCATTTATTCTTTAAATCAGATTTTAACTAATTTAGACATCTTTCTCCATTGGTTTAATTTGTGAGGCCAACATCTATGAAATCATATGGAAGTATATTAACTGTAGACCTGGGTTCTACTAAATATTGCTCATGATAAGGGGCATCTGGGTGGCTCAGTTGGTTAAATATTGCTCATGATAGTCAGCAACCTTGGTAGGATATTATAGGGAGTATTTCATGATGTTTATGACTCTGGACTCAAAACCTTATCCTACCACTTATTAGCTAACTACTTTTGGTAAGTTATTTTACCTTTTTGTGCCTTAGCATGGAGCACTCGGCATGTAGCAAGGGCTTTACACTTGGTCATTACTATAAGAATCAAAATTGAATCCCTATTCTTTTCTTTTTAAAGACATTTTATCTATATTAAAGATATTACTTTATATTGCAATTACCAATAACTTAATAGATATTAACTGATATTTATATAAATGATAGAATAATCTTTTAAGAAGAAATATGAGAAAAATAAGCTTTTTAAAAATATTTTATTTATTTGAGAGAGAGCACAAGAGGTTGAGAGGACAAGTGTGGGGAGGGGCAGAGGGAGAAACAGACCCCCCCTGCAGGGTAGGGAGCCTGACTCGGGCCTTGATCCCAGGAGTCTGGGATCAGGACCTGAGCTAAAGGCAGATGCTTAACAAATAGAGTCACCTAGGCACCCAAGAAAAGTGAGCTTTCTATGCCCTGGTACTTGTGAAATTTACTTTTGAATTTTTTTAGGTGGGGAGGGGCGATGGGCGAGGGAGAGAGAGAATCTTTTTTTTTTTTTTTTAAGATTTTTATTTATGGGGCTCCTGGGTGGCTCAGTCGTTCGGCATCTGCCTTTGGCTCAGATCATGATCCCAGGATTCTGGGATCCAGCCCTGCATTGGGCTCCCTGCTCAGTCGGAAGCCTGCTTCTCCCTTTCCCACTCCCCCTGCTTGTGTTCCCTCTCTTGCTGTGTCTCTCTGTTAAGTGAATGGATAAAATCTTTTTTTTTTTAAGATTTTATTTATTTATTTGACAAACAGAGATCACAAGTAGGCAGAGAGGCAGACAGAGAGGGAGGGAAGAAGCAGGCTCCCTGCGGAGCAGAGAGCCCGATGCGGGGCTCGATCCCAGGACCCCGGGATCATGACCTGAGCTGACGGCAGAGGCTTTAACCCACTGAGCCACCCCGGTGCCCCTGGATAAAATCTTTTAAAATAATTATTTATTTATTTGACAGAGATCACAAGTAGGCAGAGAGGCAGCCAGAGAGAGAGGGGGAAGCAGGCTCCTGCTGAGCAGAGAGCCCACAGCAGGCCCAATCCTAGGACCCTGAGATCATGACCTGAGCCAAAAACAGAGGCTTAACCCACTGAGCCACCCACGTAACCTGAGAGAGAATCTTAAGCAGGCTCCACACCCAGTACAGAAACTTATGCAAGTCTCCCTCTTATGAACCTGAGATCATGACTTAAATGAAATTAGGAGTCAGACACAACTGCTTGAGTCACCCAGATGCCCCTATTTCTTAATTTTTAAAGAATTTTCACGTCTCGGGGCGTCTGGGTGGCTCAGTGGGTTAAAGCCTCTACCTTCAGCTCAGGTCATGATCCCAGGGTCCTGGGATTGAGCCCCGCATCGGGCTCTCTGCTCAGCGTGGAGCCTGCTTCTCCCCATCTCTCTGCCTGCCTCTCTGCCTACTTGTGATCTCTGTCAAATAAATAAATAAATCTTTAATTAAAAAAAAAAAGAATTTTCAGGTCTCAAGGTAATAAATATCATTTTGATGTGCACAGTGAAAGAACAACAAAAAATGCTTATTGATTGACCTATAAGCAAACATAAGTAATCTTACTTATTTTGACAAATTTTGCACATTTCTTTGACCTACTTTTTTCTATTCATTCTTCTTTTCTCATTCTTATGTTTTCAGTCTTCAGTTTCTTATCTAGCTCTTTGTATAAATTCGTCATTTTTCTTATTTTATTTTGTTTTCTTATATTTTCCCTTATAAAACAGGTTCCTTTTTTTTATATATATGTTATTTGTTTATCTGAAGGAGGTAGGAAATGGGAGCATAAGCAGCAGGAGAGGCAGAGGGCAAAGGGAAGCAGACTCCTCACTGAGCAGGGAGAGCCAGCTGCGCTTGATCTCAGAACCCTAGGATCATCCCTGAAGCAGAAGGCAGATGCTTAACCTACTGAGCCACCCAGGCACCCCAAAACACAGTTTCCGTTAAGAATCAATAAAGGAGGGGCGCTCTCTCCCCACTCATTCTGTCTCTCAAATAAATAAATAAAATCTTGAAAAAAAAACACAGAAAAACTCACAGTCTTAAATCTTTATAAGTAATTAATTTAGAAACTTCTTTAATTTCTGTAATATAAGAACTAAAAATCCCTTGAATGTAGAATAGTTTCAACAGGTTAAACGTTTACTGATGGTTCTAAAAGTTCAGAGTCTTTCTGAAGCAGAGATAGGTAGGTTTGAGAAAGGAGGGATGCATTTGGAATAATAATTCTAAGCATCATCAGGTAAATATTCCTTATATTACAGATGAGAAACAGAAGCCCTGAGTTATTCAATCACTTACCCAAAGTCACAGGACAAATAGAATTGTCCCAGATGCTGGAGTTAGGTGCTAAAGCCGATACTAGGAAAACACCACTAATTGCCAAATTTACCCAGGGGAAAAAGAATCCCCCAGGAATATGCCTCATTAGAAAAATTAATTTTTTAAGTTCAACAGAGCCAATTTTCCCATTATTAGAAGCAGTCCCTGTTCTTTCCGGTGGACAGTGTTGTATGAGAAGTTTGTGTCCTCTGACAAGTGAATCTTTTTTTTTTTTTTTAAGTTATCTTTACACTCAGTTGTGGGGCTCAAACTCACAACCCTGGGATCAAGAGTCACAACCTACCAAGCTGACAAGGCACCCCAAGTGAATCTTTATTTTTTTAAGAGATTTTTTTTTTCTTTAATTTATTTGACAGACAGAGATCACAAGCAGGCAGAGAGGCAGGCAGAGAGAGAGAGAGGAGGAAGCAGGCTCCCCACCAAGCAGAGAGCCGGACTCAGGGCTCCATCCCAGGACCCCGTGGCCATGACCTGAGCCGAAGGCAGAGGCTTTAACCCACTGAGCCACCCAGGCGCCCCCTTCCAAGTGAATCTTTAAATGCTGAATCACACACAAATGTAGCTCAATGTTCACACTCTGAAAAGAATTTAGAAAATGAAGCCTGGGAAGAGTTTATTCCCATTTCCCAATTAAGACTTCTTCAAAGGGGTACCTGGGTGGCTCAGTGGGTTAAAGCCTCTGCCTTCAGCTGAAGTCATGATCCCAGGGTCCTGGGATGGAGCCCCATGTGGGGCTCTCTGCTCAGTGGGGATCCTGCTTCCCCCTCTCTCTGCCTGCCTCTCTGCCTACTTGTGATCTCTCTCTCTGTCAAATAAATAAATAAATTTTTTTTAAAAAGGACTTCTTCATATAATTAAATTATTACACTGCCCTTCCTCTCCTCTTCTTCCTTTTCTTTGCTTCTCTCCTTTTTCTCCCTCTCTCCTTCCTCAGTTTGGAGGGTTTGTTATTTAAGGCAAATGCATATATTTCTTGACCCCACCAAGGCTGATAGGCCCTTAGGAATACAAGAGGTACTGGAACAATGAGAACAGAGAAGGAAGTGTAAGAATGATAAGGATCTGCTATCAAAGAATCTGCCTGGTGATTTTCTTTGGTTTACATCAGGTAGGAAGTATTTACCCTTTTTTTCTCACCTTTGCAATGACTTGCTCTCCAAAACCCCAGACTTCATTTCTCAATACTTAATATAATTTTGGCCAAGAAGTTAGTGCTGCTATTTAAACATTTGGAACTGAATCTATGGGTTCCACTTTTCAGTACTTTGCTCTGCCTAGCTCCTTTATGGGTTTGAAAAAGTTTCATTTGGAAATCATCCCTCCCGAGGCTATCAAGCCTTGGCAAAATTCCCACACCGATTTGTTATCCATCCTCCCTGCTTTTGATTGAAATTCACCAGAGTATCCTGGAGTTATGTGGACCCCCGAGTGAACAATTACAGCTCAATTACAGATTGCTTCTCATATATGTATTATATTAAAATTTTAAAAAATAGAAGTTTGTGCTAGAACCAGTGTAGCATCACATTTTCCCTTTTCTTGAATACACTTGGCATATCTAAAAGATTAAGATTTTTAAGAGCTATTTGCAGCCTTGTTTCTACTCCAGTTAAAGGCCGTGAAATGTTAAGTAGAGATGCAATTGCGTTAAATGAAGCCGACAGCATACACAAAGGTTCTAGGGAGCAAGGGCTGCCCTGGTTTGACTGAGGCTCAACACTGAAGGTTTTGCAGCTCAGGGCAGGTGGAGTGGCTTCAAAAATGTATTTCAGAGATACAGTGTTGAGATTGGTTCAGGAAAACTTGAACTACTTTTGCATGATCGAGTTCAGGGTATCAGTCCAAGGCTATTCTTTCTAGCACACAGAACTATTTTATGCAGTGATGCTGGAGGAAATAGGACAGGGAGCTGTGAAAGCCCATTAAGTATACAAACAACAGTAGAAAGGCTAATAGTGCAAATTATTATTATATTATTTTATTCACAGTAATTCTTGCTTTAAATGGCTTATATTGCCAACAGTATAACTCATGGCTTTAACTTCTATCTTGGTGCTCGTTTTAGATGTCAACTTTTTTCAAAATTGGTTTTATCACATCACTGCCTCATTTGTGAATCTATCAAGATTCCCTGTTTACTGGTTACCATATCTCTTAGCTTAGCATTCTGGGCTCACTGTCAACTCCCCAACCTCATCTTTTCTTATTCCCTAACATGACCTTCTTCTTGAGCCAAGTTAATTGGCAGATAGCACCCAGCACATGACTTGCTAGTTCCTCTTTGTGGGCCCCTGGAAAGGCCATTCTTTAAACCTGGAAGAGCTTTCCCACTCTCTGCCACTCTGTATCCATTACTTCCTCTCAGAGCTGATCCAAAACTTAATTTTCTCCAGGGAGCTTTCCCATTCTGATTACTTATTTACTGCATATTCCCGATCACTTAAGCTCTGAGGTGCTTCTTACTGTGGTCCTTGTTAATTTCCTTAAATTACTTTATGTGATTGTTGTCTTTACAGAACTGGGGCTGGTTCTTTGTTTCTTTGTTATTTGAACTGAATTTAGCCCTGGGTAGCACTAACTGCTGTCTTCTGGGGGAGGTTCAAATGCTATTGCCACTATTTGTCATAAATGTCAATATTAATTGTTTAATATTTTTAAGCTACTGTAAAGGCTTTGTGCTCAAAGAAAGATCGCAAGGCATAAATATAGCAAGCAGTATGGGTTAAACTGATATATGGAATTGGGCACATAAACCAAGTGGGAAAAAAAGAAAGAAAAGAAAACAACAGCCTCAAATAATTTGGGACACTTGGGTGGCTCAGTTGGTTAAGCATCTGCCTTCGGCTCAGGTCATGATCCCAGGGGCCTGGGATGGAGCCTTGCATCAGGGTCCTTGCTTGGCTGGGAGCCTGCTTCTCCCTCTGCCTGCTCTGCCTCCCACTCCACCTGCTTGTGCTCTCTCTCTCTGACAAATAAATACATAAAATCTTTTTCTAAAAAAGCCTCGAACAATTTAATAAAGCTAAAGCATAAATATACAAAAAATAAAATAAAAATAAAGATTGTGTCACAACCTAGTTATGTATATAGTGACTTCGACTCAGTAAAATGTTATGTACATTTATTTCTTACAATATGATGGGTATTAGAAATTAGGGTTTTGGGTTTTTTTTAAGATTTTATTTATTTATTTGACAGAGAGAGAGAGAGAGCACAAGCGGGGGAGAAGCAGGCAGAGGGAGAGAGAGAAGCGGGCTCCCAGCTGAACAAGGAGCCCTACGCGGAACTTGATCCCGGGATCATGACCTGAGCCAAGGGCAGCCGCCTAACCAACTGAGCCACCCAGGTGTCCCTAGAGATTAGTTTTTGTTCTCTAAATTTGAGTATAATAAAACTCAATAAAAAAAGTAAGAGAGAGTGATGGAAGTTGAATAGTTCTGCTTCTTCCATTTATGTGACAATGCTCCCTTTCCCCTCCCTTCCTGTTTTTCAGGAGTCCACCAAAATAGATGAAGAACCAGTTCTGTGCGGGGCACTGGCAACTGGCAGTTATGATCTGCCAGCAGGTGCCTGGCACCCATTAAATGTTGGAGAATGAGTGCATGAGGGCACGAGATCCCGTGGTGCTCAAACTTCAGGGTGCCATCAGCATCACCTGGAGGGCTTGTTAAACTCTCCACTGGCGGAGTTTCTGGTCCAGTAGGTCTGGGAAAGGTCTGAGAATTTGCATCTGAAACCAGTTCCCAGGTGACACCGATGCTGCTTGTCCAGGAACACTTTGAGGACCTCTGTTTTCATGATTATCTGACGCTAACCACATGGAAGTGTATTATTACCTCATACAACAAATTTTCACATATCATTTGGCTTCTGCTTGCTTAAGCCCACATTGTATTCCTTTATGAGAGAGCCTAGTGTCTGTTCCCCTCCTTCATACCCCCTCTTTGTTTATATTTAATTTTCCTTCCCCAAAGCCTCTCTGAAAAAAAGACCACGATCCTCTATAATAGAATTTCCCTCCATCACTGCTTCCTGTCCAACTTCCCCATGCCAAGAAAGAGAGGACTATAATCTAAAGTTTCCAGAACACGTTTTTGATGACTTTGCTTTAATTGGCATCCAAAGCTGATGTTTAATCCCAGACTTGTGAGACTGTGTCCAGACCTGAACAAGTGTTGGGTTTCGCCACACCTCTGGCCCCAAACTGCCTATCACTGAAATGTCATCTCTTCTGATAATATACTTCTCTTTGGCATGGTGTGAAAAGGTAGGAGGGGACTCAAAACCTTCCTTCTGTGGTTCTGCTCTGAAAGGTTATTGAAAATTGATTTCTCAAAGACCCAAAAAATGTATCAGAGGCCACGGTACTGGTTGGAGGCTGTTCATGCTCTCAGAAGTGAGAATGCTGTCACACTACATGACAAATGTTCTCGCAGCAGCTGGGAAGGTCACGTAGTCCCTGCCTTTAAATATCCAGGTTACGCTTTGAAAGGATGAGCCAAATACCAGATCATTGAAAATTCCTGATTATTTTATGTAAAATAGGCAATTGTTAACCTTTATTTCTTAAACTTTCCTATCTCAGAGTTGAAACCAGGAATGTAATGTGTGCCTTCTTGACAGACTTTTATTTTGGCAGACTTCTTTTGGCAGTCTTTATTTTTTACAGTACAATGTGGCTATATTTAGTCAGTCATTCCCTTCTAGGCCCTTGAAGTACTTTTTTTTTTTTTTTTTTTTTTTAGTACCCTTAGAGGAAAAGGAGAGATCTATTAACATAAATGAGAAATGGCCACAAAAAAGGTTTTCGTACAGCAGTGGAATTTCTGAAATGAGGGCTGGGTTTTCCTCATTTGCCTGGATTAATGCTGCCTTATTTCTGGCCCACTAAAGAGGGTTAGCCTTCTGCAAAATGAGCACGTAGACAGGTTTATCTTCCAATTCCAAGACTGCCCCATTCTCAGGCCTCGGGGCAGGCTCAGTCAGTGAACCAAGGAACTCTTAATCTCAGGGTTGTAGGTTTGAGCCCCACACTGGGTATAGAGATTACTTAAAAACAAAATCTTAAAAAAAAAGAAGGGCTGTCCATTCCGTGTCCTTCACCTCCTTGAGTACTGTCCATCTGATTCTCATGTTTCCTTTCATGATTGTACTTTCGTTAAAATATTTTCTTAGAAAAAAATATATTTTCTTAGATCTTCCACAACAAATCGCGATGTATATGATTCATTTATTCATTCAGCAAATATTTTTTTTATTTTTTTAAACATTTTATTTTTTATTTATTTATTTGACAGAGAGAGAGAGAGATCACAAGTAGGCAGAGAGGCAGGCAGAGAGAGGGGGAAGCAGGCTTCCCGCTGAGCAGAGAGCCCCATGCAAGGCTGGATCCCAGGACCCTGAGATCATGACCTGAGCCGAAGGCAGAGGCCTAACCCACTGAGCCACCCAGG
>RCUC01102146.1:0-12905 GCA_003697995.1 Taxidea taxus jeffersonii
AAACAAACAAAAGCCCAGGGCCAGATGGCTTCCCAGGGGAATTCTACCAAACATTTAAAGAAGAATTAATTCCTATTCTCCTAAAACTGTTCCAAAAAATAGAAATGGAAGGAAAATTTCCAAACTCATTTTATGAGGCCAGCATCACCTTGATCCCCAAACCAGACAAGGATCCCATCAAAAAAGAGAATTACACACCAATATCCTTGATGAACACAGATGCAAAAATTCTCACCAAAATACTAGCAAATAAGATCCAAGAGTACATTAAAAGGATCATTCACCACGACCAAGTGGGATTTATTCCAGGGCAGCAGGGTTGGTTCAACATCCGCAAATCAATCAATGTGATACAGTACATTAACAAAAGAAAGAACAAGAACCATATGATACTCTCAATAGATGCTGAAAAAGCATTTGACAAAGTACAACATCCCTTCCTAATCAAAACTCTTCAAAGTGTAGGGATAGAAGGCACATACCTCAATATTATCAAAGCCATCTATGAAAAACCCACCACAAGTATCATTCTCAATGGAGAAAAACTGAGAGCTTTTCCGTTAAGGTCAGGAACATGGCAGGGATGTCCGTTATCACCACTGCTATTCAACATAGTACTAGAAGTCCTAGCCTCAGCAATCAGACAAAAAAAAGAAATTAAAGGCATCCAAATCGGCAAAGAAGAAGTCAAACTATTGCTCTTTGCAGATGATATGATACTATATGTGGAAAGCCCAAAAGGCTCCACTCCAAAACTTCTAGAACTTGTACAGGAATTCAGTAAAGTATCAGGATATAAAATCAATGCACAGAAATCAGTTGCATTTCTTTACACCAACAACAAGACAGAAGAAAGAGAAATTAAGGAGTCAATCCCATTTACAATTGCACCCAAAACCATAAGATACCTAGGAATAAACCTAACCAAAGAGGCAAAGAATCTATACTCAGAGAACTATAAAGTACTCATGAAAGAAATTGAGGAAGACACAAAGAAATGGAAAAATGTTCCATGCTCATGGATTGGAAGAACAAATATTGTGAAAATGTCTGTGCTACCTATAGCAATCTATACATTCAATGCAATCCCTATAAAAATCCCATCCATTTTTTTTTTCAAAGAAATGGAACAAATAATCCCAAAATTTATATGGAACCAGAAAAGACCTCGAATAGCCAAAGGAATATTGAGAAAGAAAACCAAAGTTGGTGGCATCACAATTCCAGACTTCAAGCTCTATTACAAAGCTGTCATCATCAAGACAGTATGGTACTAGCACAAAAACAGACACATAGATCAATGGAACAGAATAGAATAGAGAGCCTCAACTCTATGATCAACTGATCTTGACAAAGCAGGAATGAATGCCCAATGGAAAAAAGACAGCCTCTTCAACAATTGGTGTTGGGAAAATTGAACAGCCACATGCAGAAAAATGAAATTGGACCATTTCCTTACACCACTCACGAAAATAAACTCAAAATGGATGAAGGACCTCAACGTGAGAAAGGAATCCATCAAAATCCTTGAGGAAAACACAGGCAGAAACCTCTTAGGCCTCAGCTGCCGCACCTTCTTCCTAGGAACAATGCCAACGGCAAGCGAAACAAGGGGAAAAATGAAGCATTGGGATTTCATCAAGATCAAGAGCTTTTGCACACAAAGGAAACAGTTAACAAAACCAAAAGACAACTAACAGAATGGGGAAGATATTTGCAAATGACATATCAGATAAAGGGCTAGTATCTAAAAATCTATAAAGAGCTTAGCCAACTCAACACCCAAAGAACAAATAATCCGATCAAGAAATGGGCAGAGAACATGAACAGACATTCCTGCAAAGAAGACATCCAGATGGCCAACTGACCCATGAAAATGGGCTCCACATCCCTCGGCATCAGGGAAATACAAATCAATACCACCATGAGATACCACCTCACACCAGTCAGAATGGATAAAACTAACAAGTCAGGAAATGACAGATGCTGGCGAGGATGTGGAGAAAGGGGAACCCTCCTACACTGTTGGTGGGAATGCAAGCTGGTGCAACCACTCTGGAACACAGCATGGAGGTTCCTCAAAAAGTTGAAAATAGAGCTACCTTATGACCCTGCAATGCACTACTGGGTATTTACCCTAAAGATACAAATGTATTGATCTGAAGGGGCACGTGCACCTGAATGTTTACAGCAGTAATGTCCACAATAGCCAAACTATGGAAAGAACCTAGATGTCCATCAACAGATAAATGGATAAGAAGAGTGGTATATATATACATACAACGGAATACTATGCAGCCATCAAAAGAAATGAAATCTTTCCATTTGCGATGACATGGATGGAACTAGAGGGTATCATGCTTAGCGAAATAAGTCAATTGGAGAAAGACAACTATCATATGATCTCCCTGATATGAGGAAGTGGAGATGCAATGTGGGGGGTAGAAAAAAAATAAAAGGAACAAGATGGGATCAGGAGGGAGACAAACCTTAAGAGACTCTTAATCTCACAAAACTAACTGAGCATTGCTGGCGGGAGGTGGGGAGGGAGAGGGTAGTGGTTTTATGGCCATGGGGAAGGGTATATTATATGGTGAGTGCTGTGAAGTGTGTAATCCTGGCTTTTCATAGGCCTGTACCCCTGGGGCTAATAATACATTATATGTTTATAAAAAAATAAAAAAATATATTTATAAAGAAATTATGGGTTGTTTCATAGTGTTGTTTTTATCTTATTTTTAAGTATTTTATTTATTTATTTTTCAGACAGAGGGCAGCAAGCAGGGGGAGCAGCAGGCAGAGTGAGAAGCAGGCTCCCAGCTGAGCAAGGAGCCCAATGTGGGACTTGAACATGGGACCTAGGGATCATGAACTGAACTGAAGGTAGATGAAGAAGATGCTTAACTGACTGAGCCACCTACACATCCCTATAGGGTTGTTTTTAAAGAATAGATTGTTCATCAAATGTTATGTAATTAAATATTTTAAGTAATTAGGTGATTAAATTTAAATTACATAAGATCTCTAAAATTCATGGAAAGTGTCTGGTCCAGGACACGTATTGAGGAAATGGTTATAATTAGTTCTGGTGACATTAAAGAATTGACAATTGTAAAAACATTTTTAGAGATATAATAAAATTATCTTCAGCCCCATCATTCTTTGACTTTTTTTCTTTAGAGTTTAATGCATTTAGTTCCAGTGCTTTTTTTAAATCATAAGATTAACCATGGATTTAAAAAATATGTAATATGAAAATTTGATTTTATATACCCTATGAATTTTATACATGGGCAAACTTCTCCATGTAATTAAGTAATCTTTAAACTTCAAATCCCCAAACTTCATTTATTGTGACTATTATACTTCTCAAAAAACTTTAAACTTCTTAAGTTTTCTTAAAAATATGAAAATATCATAAGGCCCCTGGGAGGCTCAGCCAGTTAAGCATCTGCCTTCAGCTCAGGTCATGATCCTAGGGTTCTGAGATTGAGCCCCACAGTGGGCTCCCTGCTCAGTGAGAAGTCTGCTTCTCCCTCTCTCTTTACCCCTCCACCTGCTTGTGCACTCTCTCTAAATAAGTAAAATCTTTAAAAGAATAAAAAATTAGGGGCGCCTGGGTGGCTCAGTGGGTTAAGCCGCTGCCTTCGGCTCAGGTCATGATCTCAGGGTCCTGGGATCGAGTCCCACATCGGGCTCTCTGCTCAGCGGTGAGCCTGCTTCCCCCCCCACTCTCTCTGCCTGCCTCTCTGCGTACTTGTGATCTCTCTATCTGTCGAATAAATAAATAATCTTAAAAAAAAAGAATAAAAAATTAAACTTTAAGTTTAATTTTAAACTTAAAGTCATTAATTTAAACTTTAAGTCATTTTCTAAATATAAAATTGTTTAATCCTTTGTAATCTATTGTTGGAAGGAAAAATATTGGTGTGATCAAATGTTATTAAATGGAATATACTAAAAAATTACAGTTGGACAGTAAACTTTACTTATAGCTAGTAAGAAATAGAAAATTATTAAACTCAGTGTCATTTTATTTATTGACTTTATGCCATTTTTAAAAATCAGCTTGGGGGCGCCTGGGTAGCTCAGTGGGTTAAAGCCTCTGCTTTCGGCTCAGGTCATGATCTCAGGGTCCTGGGATCGAGCCCCACATCGGGCTCTCTGCTCGGCAGGGAACCTGCTTCCTCCTCTCTCTCTCTGCCTGTCTCTCTGCCTACTTGTGATCTCTCTGTCAAATAAATAAATTTTAAAAAATCTTTAAAAAAAATCAGTTTGTATAGAAAAACTGTAAATTGTAAAATGAGAATACACTAAAATGGAAATATTTGATTGCAAAAACAAATCAGCATCAGGAAAAAAAATCTTAAAAAACTCAGAAAAATTACATTTAGTATTAAATTAATACATACTACTATTTAATGTAGTATAGTAATTAATATATTTCCAAATCTGATACATGGAGGAAACAGGGACGTCTTCCTAGCACCTGGAAGCACAACTTCTTTTTAACTTTCTGCCTAGAATTGCAAAATCAAAGTCAGCACATAAGAGATCTGATTAGAATTTATACAATGACAAAGAGTGAAACAGTCAGTGGCTTCCAACCAGGCAATACTAGGCTGTAAAGTAAATGATGGTATCAAATTTTATGAAACTATGTGTCCATGAAAATACTAGAATCAAATTGACAGTGTCTTCACTGAGCAGTGTTCACCTAAGAGAACACTGAAACAACAGAAAGAATTTCAGTGCTTACAGATGTAAAGATTCAAAATTCTGGACAAGTATTTCCCTTTTATGAAAATTATATTGATAAGCTTTATAATGTGTCGTTACTATATTTTGAGACAATCAGTGTATATATTCTTCAATAGAATGTAATTTCTGTGAGTGTAAGATTTTTGTCTGTTTTGTTAACTGCCAAATTCCCAGGGTCCAAAGTAGGGTCTGACCTCCATTATGTTCTCAGTGGGTATGTGTTGACTGTTGACTGACTGAAAGAAAGAATTCCATGCACATGTCAAGGGCGGTTGATTGTTTTTACAAGGAGACAATACACTGATCTTTCATTAATATTTCAATTTGGTTGATAATAACATTTCTCAATGGCCGTTATATGAGAAAGGCGACATATGAATGTACCCTTAAAAAATATGCCAGGCTTATACTAAATAGCTAAATTAACATTTATTTCCAATCTCTCAGAACTGATAGTTAAAATGATCCCTAAATAATGCAAAAACTATTGAAAAATGAAAGCTTCTGAAGTCCAGGGTTATCATAAGTAAAAAATGAAAATTACTATAATGGATATTACTTAAATATTAGTTTGGCAAATACTTAAAATAATAATAATAGCCAGTAATAGGAGGTGAGAAAACTGGTTTTCTTTTAGACTCCTGGCATGAATTTTATGAGTACAAACTTCTCAAATACCAGTTGGGCAATTACTTTATATATATATGCATATGTATTTATACACACACATATACACACACACAAATATATTGATTGCAGCATATCTGTTACATTAAAATTTGTAACAAACCCAATAATAATTTCAACTGTACTGATTACATACGTATAACAAAGTATTAAACATCTGGGAGAAAACAGAGTGTGAATTATGTGTGTGATTACCTGGAAAATACAAATAGCAGATTTCAGAAAAATATATATTATAAATTATTTTTTGGGAGAATATATGTGTGCATACATAAAAAATACATGCACACATGCATACATATGTGTGTATATTTTATTGTTTCGTACATGTATTTCATACATACATATATATTTTATTATGTTACATACATAAATTTTATGTTTCATACTCGTATACATATATGTGTGTCTAATACATATATGTCTAACACATATATTTCATACATATATTCCATACATGTATATTCATATATGTCATGTTTCATAGCATACATAATATATATTTCATGCACATACATATTTAATACATATATATATTGTTTCATGCATTTATTATTTTACATATGTATATATTCCATACATATATTTATGTTTCATACCTATGTTTCATGCATATATATTCATACATATATTATGTTTCATACATATACATATTTCATACATATATATTCACACACATGTATGGATGCATGTGTGAGATACATGTGCATATCCATTCACACATATATTTGTGTATGTGATTTTGTTCACTTACATAGGTGCTCATTAGAAAGCTGTTGCCTCTGGGAAATCGAATGAGGAAAGTTTTGCATGTAAGTGATTTTTACAAAAAAAATTCTAGTTATAAATGAAAAACTTTAAAAAAAAACTGACTTGAATATGAAGTCCATTTATGAAGAACAAAGAAAAGGTAAAATCAATTTATCAACTACTCAACTATTTTATGTTAGTTGGCCTGACCTTATCAAGATAGAAAGGGATTGGAAAAAATATGTATAAATGAACTTGTACTTTTGTATTTATACTTCCATTTGAATTTCTACACACTCAATTGTAGAAATAGTAGTTTTATTTAAGAAGTAAACTTCTTTGCTGTCCATCTTCTTTTAAATAATCTTGAACTTACAGAAAAATTGAATGAATAGTAAAAATAAGTTTTTGAACCACTTGAAAGTATTTGCTGATCCTATGTTTTATCTTTCTCCTTACTTCAGTTTGTATTTTTTATGACCACAGACATTTTCCTATATAACTGTCAGATAAGCTAATTAATATAAATGCCATCGATCCTAGAATGAACTCATGTCTCAGGAATGCCTTTTAGAGTAAAAGGTTCCAGCTGAGAATTATAGTGAACACTATAGCCTCGTTTCTTCAGTTTTATTCAGTCTGGATGAATTCCTCAGTCTTTATCTTGATTTTTATGACCTCGATATTTTGAAGATTATAGGGTATTTGTTAAAATGTCCCTCAAATCACATTTGTCTGATGTTTCATAAGCACTAGATTCAAGTTATGTATTTTTATACAGGGATATCTGAGAAAGAGCATTCCAAATGTTGCTGTATCCTCACTGCATCCTATGTGTTGGCACAACATGCCATTTTGCCCTGTTACTCATGAACTTCATGTTGTTAATCTTATGAAGGTATTTACTGTCTGCCAGACTTCTCCACTATACAGTATGTCTTCCCATCACAATTAATAAGTATTTTTCTGGGAGATGTATTGTAATTATGTGATTCTTCATACTTCATTAAAATTTCAAACTGTTCCAGATTTGGGAAGGGCAATTCTATGATTTTGTGTCCTTTTATAATACTCTTTTTTATTAAGCATTCTTTCTGGCAGAAGATATTCTACATTCTTTTATATTTTCTTTGCCCCAGCCCATGAATCAGCAATTTCTCCAATTGGTTCTGTTTTGTTTTTGTTTTGAGGGAAAAATGTTAAGTATAAACCAAAGTACAGGTACTAGATGTGCTGATTTTTATTCCATGCCCCAAGCCATCTCAGGGGATATAATTAGGCTGTACATGTATGAACCCATGCACACATATACTCACTCGTATTAATATCTATATTTCTACATCTATCATTATATGTTAAAATCCATGACTTTATACTGAAGTACTCCATTTAGATCTAAACTACAAGGTTCATTCTATTTTTTCCTCTTTTTGAGTTTCTTCTCCCAAACTCATTTTCCTCACTGCATGTGGGTTTCAGCACTTCATCTCAGGATGTCCTCCTCACCCAACTTGAGCTCCATCATCCCATAACAGAGTGTTCCCCTTTGAGATTTGTTTTCTGACACCCCATACAAAGATGCCCCCATGCATGCATGACCCTGTCACCATGATTATGGCCCAGCAGCTCACATTCACTGTTACTTTCCTCATTGCAACAGACTCTGTTTGCCTTCTATGTGAATGCTCTCCTCACTCTACTTAAACTCTCTAATTGAGCATACCTTACTGATTAGGTCTATTGCACAGTTGCCTTGCTTACCCTTTTTCTGTTACTCACTCTAAATGTCATGACCTCCACTGATCAGATTCTGACATCCCATGCCAGCCTAATCCTCTGCATATATATGCTCTTCTCACCCTTGCTCTTGTTATAACTTCCCAAGCCTAGCCTTTGGTGCTCTCCTGGAAACATGCCTTGACTCATCTAGACTCTGACATTGCACTTTGTGCTCCCATCTACCTCCCTTTCCAAACTTCATGGTGGCTACCTTTCTTGCTTTTTTTTTTTTTTTAAGATTTTATTTATTTATTTGACAGACAGAGATCACAAGCAGGCAGAGAGGCAGGCAGAGAGAGAGGAGGAAGCAGGCTTCCAGCTGAGCAGAGAGCCCGATGCGGGGCTCAATCCCAGGACCTGGGATCATGACTTGAGCCGAAGGCAGAGGCTTTAATCCACTGAGACACCCAGGCACCCCTCTTTTCTTGCTTTGTTGCACCTAATAGTTTTATGCCTCAGTTTCTCAGCCAAGGAAGGTAAGAAAGCAAATAAGAAAGAGAAGGATGAAGATGAAGACTGAATCTTCAACTCACCATTCTTTGTACTACTATTTCTAAGAAAGTTGATAAAATCTTCCCTGTTTCACAGGAGCCCATTTGTCTGTTCAATAAATATATACTGAGCCTTTATCATTTGCACAACATTTTACATTAGCCTTTAAATTCATGCATCTGTTCATTTGAGCAAAGAAAACTATTTCCCCCAGATACAATATTTAGACTCTCATGTTAAACTCAAAAATTCAGTAGATAATATATTGAGATTAAGATGTGCTATTTCATTGATAACTAATCACTATGAATAATATTACATTAACATCCATTCATTGTATTTCCCTTTCCCTTGAGTATGTACATATTTTAAAAAATCAGTGTTAGTAATTTGGAAGCTAATTGTGAGCTAGAAGCCATTTGAAACAATATGATTTCTTACATATCCCTTCATTGAATAACTTTTTCTTTTTGATTAAAATTGACTTTAAATATCATGATAGTAATTTTACACATACATATATCTATATCTATATCTAGCACTGTGTGCCAGCAATGATAACAGAATTTACACACTAACCCTATTAGGTAGGTGTTGCTATCATCACAATTAACATGGAAAATCCGAAGTGTTAAGGTTAAGTGGTTTTTCTAAGCTCACTGATCTTGTAGCAAGGGGGCATGGAATTAAACCTGAGTTGTTATAGTTACTTACTTGATATTCCTAATCTTTATTTTTCATCTTCTGACACCCAACCCAATTCTCATCAGAAACCCTATTCCATCACTTTATTATATACCTAAAACATAGCAAATGGCATACATAATTTATTTTATAGGTAGCTCCTCCCACGGTTTTAGAGCTTTCACACTGTGTACCCCTACCTTCGTGATTTCTGTCAATTCATTTTTGTTTTTGCAGACCTAGGACAGGAATCACCACTTCATTTTGAAAACCAGTATTGACCACTTGCCTACCCCTAGACAGGTAAATTATACTTCCTATATATTCAAATGTAAAATATTCCAATAAAGTTGAATCTTTTAAATGTATTTATTATTGAGTTTTTATAAATTATCTTTTTATATTCTTTTCAATCTACAATCTGATCCTTATTATTTTGAGGTAATTTCCAATTCACCTTAACCTTGTCTAGATTAAGCCAAAGACAGTGTTTTAGAAAGAGTAGATGGTTATTCATTGTATAGTAGAGTAAAAAATGAATTGGTTTAATTTTTGTAGGGACACAGTCTCTAAACCTGTACAACAGAGTGGTTATTCCATAAGACTTAGTATTAGCAGTTAGAAGAAAATGTTTGCTCCAAGATAAATGCTACTGATATAGTTTAGATTATAGTTAGATACAAAGAGTGAATGTCTTGCTCATTTTCTTCCTAGCATTTTGACACACATATTCTGTATCTGAGGACCATAGTTCCTCTTTTTGGACTACTACTTGAAAGAGAGAAATCAAGCCTGTGGGTGAATCAGTTTTTGTGCACTGTAGAATACAAAATAGTCTATGGTGTGTGATAATAGCTAATGTGAAGTTGAGCTATTAATGCACACAAAAATGACATCATGATGCATTAAATCTGTGTTCACTCCACTCCAGAACAATTAACTTGTCCTTTGCTTGTGAACACACTCCAGAACATTAACTTGTCCTTGGTATATCAGATTCAGGAAAAGAGTACCAGCTTGCAGGAGTAAAAAAAAAAATATTCCAAAATAGGGCCACCTGTGGCTCAGTTGGTGAAGCATCTGCCTTAGGCTCAGACCACGGTTCTGGGGTCTTGGGATCCAGCCCTGAATCCACTACCTGCTCAGCAGGGAGCCTGCTTCTCCCTCTTGCACCCTCCACCCTTCCCCTCTCCCCCCACTCGGCTCATGCTCTATTTCTCTCTCAAATAAATATTTTAAAAAATTATAAATAATGGACTACACTGATGATCCATATGGATGGTCAGACTGCTTCAGATATTTTCTCAAGTGACTCTATGTCTTCATGATCAAGAAAGGAAAATCCCCGTTTGTTTACATATATCTCAAAGGAATTTTTTTCCACAACCCAGATTAGAGATTGTTCTAATAAGCACTGTAGCAACTACAGGATATCTGTTGCCATGCAATTTTTCAAGTAAGTACAGAAAATATGATAATACTGTTGATAGCCATGTAATATACAGTAATTTGTATTCTATATGCATAGGCTATTCATAAATGGAAGTTGATATATATATATTTGGCTATTCACTTTCTGTATGTCACTGGATTTTCAATATGAACACCACTTTTACTTCTGCTTCCCAATTATATTGTTTTTGAATTTACCTTTTTCCTTCTGAAGTAATAAATGCTGTTTATAGGTTTGCTTCAAAATGATGACATATTAATGAAAGTGAAGATCTGTATGTATAATTATATACCATGTAGGTATCTTATTTATACGGCATACATAGACACATTTTTAAGTGTTTGACATTAATTTTAGAATTAGGATGATCATCTTTTTACATTCTGAAATAAACATGTTTTAGCCACAACTGGCCTAGAAACAGACCTATGCAGCCTCTTCCTGTGTACAGATCACTTCTAAGATTAAGAAATATTTGTAGAAATCTCTTATGCCAGATTATATAAAAGAGATTAATTGAAGGAAGGTATATGAGACATTTTGGATTAGCAGTTCTCAAATTTTGGTATTTGGGCCAGCAGTATTGGCATAACCCATGAGCTTGTTAGAAATAAAAATTCAGGGGGGAGGAGTCAAGATGGCGGAGAAGTAGCAGGCTGAGACGACATCAGACAGCAGGAGATCAGCTAGATAGCCTATCAAACCATTCTGAACACCTATGAATCCAATAGGAGATCGAAGAGAAGAAAAACAATTCTAGAAACAGAAAATCGACCACTTTCTAAAAGGTAGGACCAGCGGAGAAGTGAATCCAACGCGACGGGAAGATAGACCCCAGGGGGAGGGGCCGGCTCCCGGCAAGCGGCACAGCACAAAATCAGGACTTTTAAAAGTCTGCTCCATGGAGGGACATAGCTCCAGAGGCTAAACTGGGGTGAAGACCTCACGGGGACAACGTGGACTCAGGTCCCGCGGGGTCACAGAAGGATCGGGGGTGTCTGAGTGTTGCAGAGCTCACAGGTATTAGAGTGGGGAAGCCGGCTGCGGAGACAGAGCCGAGGTTTCCTAGTGGTCTGTGACACGGACCGGTGCTCTGTGTGAGGGGTCCCCACAAGATCCGGGGAGATTCTGACCCGGGAGAGCTCAGGGATCTACAGGGTTCGGAGACTCCAGGGGGGACTCTGCCAGAGACAGAGACGCTTGGTCACAGGCTGGGTGAGCTCAGAGCGCTCCCAGAAGCCAGTGAGACGGGACTGATTACGCACGATTTTCTCCAAGTGCGGTCTCTGAGCGAGGTCTCTGAGCGCAAACAGAGGCTGGGAAGACGGGAGTGATTAAACGCTTTTCTATGAAGGTGCACTGAAGACTGGGGCCCCTAGCTCTCAGCTCCTCTGAACCAGAGATTGGGAGGCCGCCATTGTCATTCCTGTCCTCTGGAACTCTACGGAAAGTGTTCAGGGAACAAAAGCTCCTGAAAGCCAACCTGAGAGGATTACTTAGCCTGGCCCCTGGTAAGGGCAGTGCAATTCCGCCTGGGGCAAAGACACTTGAGAATCACTACAACAGGCCCCTCCCCCAGAAGATCAAAGAAATTCAGCCAAGACCAAGTTCACTTAACAAGGAGAACAGTGGATTCTTATCTGGACAAAAAGACAAGGCGGAAAAACTCACCACAAAAAAAGAGCAGGAGACAGGACCGAAGGCTAGGGACCTAATCAATACAGACATTGGTAATATGTCAGATCTGGAATTCAGGATGACGATTCTCAAGGTTCTAGCCGGGCTCGAAAAAGGCATGGAAGATATTAGAGAAACCCTGTCAGGAGAAATAAAAGCCCTTCCTGGAGAAATAAAAGAACTAAAGTCTAATCAAGTTGAAATTAAAAAAGCTATTAATGAGGTGCAATCAAAAATGGAGGCTCTTACTGCTAGGATAAATGAGGCAGAAGACAGAATTAGTGATATAGAAGACCAAATGACAGAGAATAAAGAAGCTGAGCAAAAGAGAGACAAACAACTACTGGACCACGAGGGGAGAATTCGAGAGATAAGTGATGCCATAAGACGAAACAACATTAGAATAATTGGGATTCCAGGGACGCCTGGGTGGCTCAGTTGGTTAAGCAGCTGCCTTCGGCTCAGGTCATGATCCCAGCTTCCTGGGAGCGAGTCCCACATCAGGCTCCTTGCTTGGCGGGGAGCCTGCTTCTCCCTCTGCCTCTGCCTGCCACTCTGTCTGCCTGTGCTCCCTCTCTCTAACAAGTAAATAAATAAAAAAAATCTTAAAAAAAAAAAAAAA
>RCUC01102147.1:0-11540 GCA_003697995.1 Taxidea taxus jeffersonii
GTCCACGTTCATATATTTGAGAAAAGCAGAAGTTAAGCTTTTTGAATGTTTGAGACAAAGCAAACTTTTCTGAGACCGATTAGAGAATAAAGGTAAATACTACATAAAGGAATTTTAAATTGAGAAATCAGAAGTAGAAAGAACCTTAGCAGTCACTGAGTCTAATCCCTCACTGAATGCGGGGATCCTTCTACAGGAAACCATCTGGGTCCTCCTTGAACAGCTCCAGTGCTAAGTGAGTTATGTACCATTTCAAAAGGTAGTTACACTCACTGTTAGATGACAATCACTATTAGAGATGCCTTCCTAATACTGAATCCCATTATTCTGCATTTTTATCTCCTGGTGCTTCTTCTAGACTCCTCCCATATTTTTATAAAATAACAAGGTATGCAAGATAAAGATGGAACTTAAGATAGTGTCTACTTAAGATAGTGTCTACTGGGTAGCTCAGTCAGTTAAGCATCCAACTCTTGGTTTCAGCTCAGGTCATGATTTCGGGGTCCTGAGATCGAGCCCCACATCGGGCTGCACGTTTGGTGCAGAGTCTGCTTGTCCCTCTCACTCCCCCTCTTCTTCTCCCCACTCTCTCTCCTTCTCCTATAAGTAAATAAAGTCTTTTTAAAAAGAAAAAATAAGATAGCAGCTACTCATAAACCCAACCGAATATGAAACAGATGAGCCAACTCAATCCAGGAGGTCAGTGATTGAACAGAGATAGCAACCAGATTGCTATGACATCAGTGGAGATGGAGCAAAGCAACATATCCTCCTACCAGGTAACCCCAAAAAAGGTTAGTGAAGTACAACACTGCCAAGCACTCACTGATGAAATGATTAGTCAATCTACATCTAAACCTATTTCAGCAGTTAACTTAAAATGTCTTTTCTCTAAAGACATTAAAGCTAAAAAATCAACAGGGAAGCAGACATTCTTCAGCTTATAGAGCTGGATTTGCCTTGATTTTGCTCAGCCCTTGGGTAAGGGAGAACCAAAAAGTTAAATACAACTGAAAAAGGGCCTAAAGGAATCACTCCAAAATAATAACATAGCCAAAAGGCCAGGGGCCAAAACCAGGCACATGTGTACAGCTGCATGCAACAGCTTTGCTCAGCAACTTTATATGGTGGCTATTGACTTCCTTGACATCCTAGCAAAAACAGTGCTTGCTTTGAACTAGTCAGAAACATGCTTGTACAGACCTCCTGTTATTTACTTAGCCCCTGCTGCCACACGGTTAAAGACAGGGGTTATCTAAGCTGTGCCACTAATCAGCTGTTTGACTTCAGGCAAGTCAATTCATTTCTCCAAGAGTCAATTTCCTTACCTAGATAAGATTATCTCTGAAACCTACCTCTTCTCAAAGGTAGTAACATTATCTCTAAAATTCATTGAGCTTCTCTGAAAAGACTTAACAGCAGTTAACTTTTAGTAAATTTAGGGCCTCATCAGTCTTACTTTCCTGGTTAGTAGTAGGTGGGGATTCACTGTAGGTTAGGCTGTAACTATTCCTTCCAGTCTGTCCTAGCAGTGGATAACTAGTGCATACTTCGGTGATGTTTCTAGTAATAAAAAAAAATTACCCAATCAACCAACCTGTACCATTATTACTCAACTCTTTAGAACACTTCAGAAGGGGAAGGGCAGGTCCACTATGGCCTTTTTTTTTTCAGGTTCTGAAAAGGACATTCTAGCAAGGTATGTCCTGATGATGTTATCGCCCCATTCAAAGACATGTAACTGGACCCCAACGGTCAAGTGAACTTCAAACTCCTAAGTGTGGCTTAAATTCTTGCCTGATCCAGGCCCTTCTAGAATTAATTCTTATTATTCCTCTCTTTACCTCTATATACCAATAAAGACATCAATTCCTCCTGAAAACTGTGTACAGGTGCCAGCTGCTATGCTCCAGCTACAGAGAAATGTCTAAAGGTAAATCCTCCCCACAGAGACCCAGAGGCCTTTTTCACATTCAAGAAAGGGACACAAACAGAGGGACTCTTGGGGGAGGTGAGTCCCTGATTTCAACCACAGAGACTCCAGCCAATCCTGGAATGGTTGTGCAGTATTCTTGGTGGTGCTGTCTGAAAGTCTGAGACAAGGTCTAAGTCTCTTGGGGTTTCCCTGGGAAGTTCTGGTATGTGCTGCTATGATTGTTTTTACAGTAAAGAGCCAACATATTTTAAGGAGGGAAAAAGAGCTAGTCAAAAGATTCTCTGGCCAGGGTTGAAGATCTCATAAAGTCAGTAAGAAGATTCAGCTGATTACACAAGCTGATGCCTCCAATGGAGGCCAGTCCTCTGATGTTATGAACATAGAATACTGCAAAAAATACAAATCTGAAAATGGCCACCGGTTCGTTTGAAGACACAATAGGCTTCCTCGAAAAAGGACAGAAAAGTGAGTCCCCTAAGCTTTCCTTTCATGCAGTGATGACGGCTTGCCTTCAAGGACGCACACATGGCCACTCAAAGAGACATTAAAATCTCTCCTATTCCTACTGACTGGCACCAAAAACACTAAAAGCATCTCGGAAGAATGTAGAACAACTTCAGAGGAAAAGAATGGATGGTATGATTAAAAATACTTACCTTCAGGAAAGCCTAGAGCTGCTTTCCCAAGAAGCCGCAGGGTGGAAGCAAAGAGCGTGGGAACCGAAGGGAAAAAAACGCTTGAAAACTCTTCTAAGACACAAATGAAATAGGTTGTAAATGATACGGCCAGCCAGCTAAAAATCTCCATCTGAGACTGTGCTGGAGATGATATGCCTGCCTGCTCTCTTTAGAGATACATGACTGACGGCAATTGGGATTATACAAAAAGAGTGGATCAGAAAATGGGGACCACCTAAACTATGAGTCCAAAGTCGATTGAAGAAACTAATCCATGACTTAAATGTCTCCTTAAAAAGTCCTGAAGGGAGGGGCGCCTGGGTGGCTCAGTGGGTTAATCCTCTGCCTTCGGCTCAGGTCATGATCTCAGGGTCCTGGGATGGAGCCCCGCTCAGCAGGGAGCCTGCTTCCTCCTCTCTCTCTCTCTGCCTACTTGTAATCTTTGTCTGTCAAATAAATAAATAAAATCTTGAAAAAAAAAAAAAAAGTCCTGAAGGGAAAAAGCTAAGAACATTTTAAAAAATTATGTGAAGAAAATCTAATGAAAAAAGAAAAAATAGCTTACAGGTCCAATGAGAAATTTCCAAACTGAGCAAGTATCTTTGCAGTCAGAAGATTCACAGCTTGAAAGTGACATTCAAGAGCTTTAGCTGAAACTTCTAACACTGACCCAGCTGCAGCAAGAACATACAAAGAAACGTGCAGAAAGCTAATCAACAAGGTAACGTACTGCTTAGAAATGAAGAAACTTCCCAAAGTGTACAAAAGCATCAGCGGTATACACCAGCAGTGCAGCTTCTATGGAGAGAAGGCCAAAGACCTAGAGGGAGAACTGGAAAGAAACACTTCCTCTGCCAAAGGTGGATTATGTCCCATGAGAAAAAAGCTCAACAAAGTTGGTTGGCTTCCCTGTTGACTGAGAGGAAAGCTCAATGTGCTAAGAAAAGAAACTGGTCATAGCAGACAAAAATTGGCTAAAAAGAGGGTTTAAATTCCAACTGGGGGGACCCAGTGGCTATTCAACAAGCAGAGGCCTGAAAGGGCCAGGGGATCCCTCTCCTTCATCAGGTTCCCCAAGAAGGAGGAGGGTAAATCATGAGGCCCGAGGGACCCAGGGGCACAGATAGGCTTGATTTGGCTTCTACAGCAGCTGCGCCCTGAACATCCACAGCCATCCATGGGACATTTGCCTATTTCTCTCTTTAAAAGTAATTTTGATTTACCTCTTTTTAGGAAGTGGCTGTTATTTAATGGATGCTGCATTTGCTTTCATTGTAATCCCTAAGGTACTGCTTATGTCATTCTTAGGAACATGTTATTTCCAGCTCATTGGACTCTCCACAATTGGACCGTACAACTACTGCACTTTGATGTAAATAAAATATCCACTATTACTTAAACCATTAATTGAAGTCTGATGTGATTACACAGAGATACTTAAAACAATACAGGAAAGGCAATGAGCTGTTAATGCAAAATTTACAAAAGTAACCTAATGTTTATCTCAATAAATTTTTATTAGTTTTAAAAACAATACAACACAGGGGCACCTGGGTGGCTCAGTCAGTTAAGCATCTGACTCTTGATTTCAGCTCAGGTCATGATCTCAGGGTTGTGAGATCGAGCCCCATCCGCTGGAGATTCTCTCTCCCTTTCCCTCTGACACCCCCCCCCCAAAAAACAAATATACAAACAAAAATAATTCAACACAAACATAAAGCAAATGACACCCTCAGCTTAACTTAGTAATATATTTATATTCATTGAGCCCTAAATTCATAGATTAATTTAGGGGAATTAACATTTTTCAATTATTTGTTTCTTCATTTTTAAATTTCCTTTTAACCACTGTTACTTCATTTAGAATGTGCTTTGCTATTTTAAAAAAATGTGCTTTGCTATTTAACTGTTTTTAAATTTTAAGGCAGCCAAAATAAAAGTTTTCCCTTCTAAAAAAACAAAAAACAAACCCAGTATGTATGCAGTTCTTGTTAAATAAATGCTCCCCTGAGAGAGCAATATATAAGTTGTAGTACATGCTGCTGGGCTTCCAAGTGGAAAGCCCCACTCTTTCTGGAGAACTTTCATTTCCACTTGGAGGATGAGGTCTCTTATTGTGTCAACCACCTCAGGAAGAGATGCCTAACTACAAAGAAATGAGTAAAAGAGCCCTATGTGAGCAGCAGCACTAAAACGCTAATTTCGATTTTACCTCAGGTCAAGTTCTCTGGAGAGTAAACCCCTCGGTGGTGGATCCTTAGATAGTACCTTTCTCATGGAAGAAAGCGTGGTGCTCAGCAAAAAAAAAATCAAGCCAAATAAGCAGGAAGCTACACTGGTCCCATAAAGCTAAGGCATGGAGACCTCAGGATCAGGAAGCAGAACAGGGACTAGGAACAAACCAAGGGAGGTTCAGCAATTAAATTTTGAAAGGGTGATTATTTTTTAGTCCAAAAATAGTGAATTATTTTTTAGGGGTGTATATTTTGTAACAAATTCCCTTTTTTGTTTTCCCTTTGTACTCAGAGTTCTGAACAGTCTTAACAGGGCTAAGGGGAAAGGATCAAAGGAAGTGATTTGTGTCTTTATAGGAGCCAGAGCTTTAGAACAGAGATGGCAACATGAGGAAAGCATCGATAATCCAGGAGAAGCAACTCCAAGTGAGAAAGAGAAGCAGGCAGAATACACTGGAGCTACCTGGGCACCTATCATTTCTACTTTGGACTCTCCTTCCTGAATTCATATTGTGGAGGCTCTAAATTTTGCTCAGTAAGGAACATTGGACTACTTATACTTTCCTGATTAGCTCTGGGTCTCTCACAAATAGCTGTACCTGGGCTATCACTTCTATTTGCAAAACATTTTGTTAAAATCTTGTTCTATCCCCTTTCCCAATCAAGCCTCTTCTCCTCCCTGCCCTGATTCCCAGAGCATCTTGTTGTTGTCCTGTGGCACTCAACTATGGCTATTTTGTTGTTGGGTTTTATTTTTATCTTTGTTTATTTCTGTAAGCTCCTTTAGGTAACAACTAATTTAGTATACTTTTTAAAAATCTAGTATTTTTCTTATGTGGACTTGAGGTTTAAATTGCTTATTTACTCAGAAAATCACACAAAGATAATATAAACATCCTACATATAGTTAGGGGAAAGGTATCCTTAAGGATATCCTTAATGCTCTTTGTCTCCTGGGTAACCCATGATATTTTGGCTCTAGCCAATTTCCTCCGCACAAAGACTCTGCTTAAAGCATTTATGAATAAGATAGAAGAGTGTCGGGTGAGACATGGCATCTCCAAAAAGGGAGGGAGGAAATAAAAAAATAGCTGCTTTCATTGGGGGCAGGAAGGAGATTGTTTCATTAGGAGCTAAACAGTGAGACTATCTCAGTACCAACAATTGTTTGGCTTGAAGGCTCTATGTGGGCGATTACTCCAGCAAAGGCTCAGCTGGGATGGAACACGGAGCCTGCCAGGATGGAGGGACAGGGATGACACAGGCTTAAGTGTCTCAGTCGTGGCTCTGGAATCCCAAAGCATCCCAGCAAGGATGCTCACAAAACATACTCTACCCAGTTGACAAACATTACCTAACCCAGTCCAAGACTATGGATTTGCAAGAAATGAGGAAAAGATGGCATGGGGTGGAGGTAGGGGGAGGATGAAAAGTCATTCAACCTAAAATCAACATATTACAGCAAAAGTAACAAGTATTAAAAACAAATCTCATAAGAGAACTAGTACATTTCAATCACTACCTCAATGGCTAACAGCAGGTTGTGGGGAGGAGGTGTACAGGGAGGGATCACTGAGCTAAAAGTTGGGCAATCTTTTTTTTTTAAAGATTTTATTTATTTATTTATTTATTTGTTTATTTATTTATTTATTTATTTATTTAACACAGCAAGAGAGGGAGGGGGAGCAGGAAAGGGAGAAGCAGGCTTCCTGCTGAGGAGGCAGCCTGTTATGGGGTTCGGATTCAAGGACCGTGGGATCATGACCTGAGCTGAAGACAGACGCTTAACAACTGAGCCACCAGGCGCCCCTAGGCACCTGGGGCCTCATTTCAAAGTTGGCCAAGAGGACCTGACATTTCAAAACTTGATATTATAATCAAATGAATTTCCTATCACTCATTACCTCATTTCAGGTAACAAAAGCTCATCTGATTCACCTGAAGTTATTGTCTTCACCCTCTAAGGACATTTACTTCTGTACATTTTTTAGGTTCTTTCAGGTTAAAGCCTTACTTTTCTCTTGGCAACAACTACCATCTACTCATATTGTGAAAAAATACTGAAGATGCAAAGGGAGCTCACCCTGTTAGGAAAGGCATATCTTGAAAAGAAGCCACTAAAGAAGAGTAATACAGCCCTTGACCAATGAAGTTGCTCTTCATTCTCCATCCCCAGGATCAGTAATAAGCAAAAGAGGAACAATATGAAAACACATATTAAAAATAGCCCACCTTCAAACAGTATCTCTCTTCTCTTCCTGGAACAATGCAACTGAAGCAATTTCCCCCAAGGGGCAATGTCAATGTCTGGAGACATTTTTAGTTATCACAACTGGTGGGGGTGGGGGGGGGGGTAAGTGTGGGGGCAAAGAATGCTACTGGCATCTAGTGGGCAAGGCCAGGGATGCTGGTAAACATCCTATCAGGCACAGAATAACCTCTCAACAAAGAAGCATCCAAAATATCAACAGTGCTGAGGTTCAGAAGTCCTTCTCTACAGGCATCACTTCTAGGCCATTTAGTTTGAAGCATGTGAGATGAAGAACTACCGTTCTGTGGAAAAGTCTCTTCTCTTGTTCTGTAACAAACAGATAAACATTTAGATACAGAATTCCAAAACTGGCAAGAACCTTAAGGATTATCTAGTCAAGCACAGTTGGAGAAACTAAGGTCCAGAGAGGTCAAGTCATTTACCCAAGTTCATAGAGGAAATCAGCAGCTGGGCTGGAATTAGAATCATCTTTATACACCCCCACTATGTGTTATACATGGATGCTCAATGATGGTCGCTAAACTGATATTATGTTCTTTAGGTGGTCTTTTCTATTGTGATATACAATTTACTCTCTACCGCTGGGAAGCCCAACATCTAAGATTGCGTATGAAGGTTTATTCACACCCCTTCCTACCACATTCTTCTTCCTCAAAGGAAGCCCAGAAGTGGAGAAAATACTAGAGCTCACGAACAAGTGGCCAGGCAGAATATGCCTTTCAATTATTTGAAGGGAAGCTCATGCCTTCCCACCAAAAGGAAGCTTTACACAAAACCTGGGTCCACAAACAAACCCTCACGCAAGACCATGGACACATGACATTCTCTCCCCAATGGTGTGCAGCAGCTTTCCTAACACATCAGAGGACCGTCAACCAATGGCAAACAGATGGAAAATCAGTGCCAGTTTAACTGAATCACAACATATCCAAACAAGCTAGAGAACTTTTGTTTCCAAACAAACAGCAGACAAGAAATTAATTCTGGGATCAAAGTACAAACGGTCAGTCCAGTGGCAAGCTAAGTGTTAGTCATCAAAACAGCCCTGGTTTAAGGGAGGAGAACAAAGGGTGAAGATTTGGCCCTTTCAAAAAGAAAACACTACCATGTTTCAAAACTAGATGTTTCAGAATTGGGTATAATGGTATTCGGATCAGGTGTGGTTCAAGGGGGTGGGGCAAATGCTAGCCATATGTGGATAGAAAGGTCCTGGGAAAAGAACATTGTATAGAAGAACCCAGGGCAGGTCTCTAGGAAAAAAAATCACAGCCTCAAAAGAGGTAAAGCAAGGTTCTTCAAATTAAACAAACCTGTTCCAGGGGATATAAGAAGAGCTTCTAAAACTGCTGCAAGGTTATTATTAATTTCTGCAGCACCTGAGAACAGTGTCTAAATATTTACTCCCATCCCACAAAAAGGCTAAAGGAGTGCTTTTCCAGCCTCCAGTTTCACACCCCATGCTACAGTTCTCCCAAGATGCAAGATGATGCATCACACCAAAACCTCCCACTGAGAGGGCAGAGTACTAGCTTCGTGACTGGCTCCAGCTCTCAATGCGGCATGGATGCCAAAAGCACAAAAAAGAAATGACACAAAGAAGTAACCACAACAAAGCAACCATGAAATTCACCTGCTCAGATTCCTGGAATGTCACAGATCTTCAAATATCTGAGTTAACAGCATGAGGATGACTCTCAGAAGATAAAACAGAAAAAGAATAGGATCTGAACACACCTTAATAGAATAAGAGACCTCACGATGGAGGCATAGACCTTGTGCGCTAGATGCTGCCCATCAGGCATACATATATACACAGGACACAGTCCCTGCCCTGACGGAATTTCTAGTCCTAGGAAAGCTCTGATTAAAAAAAAACAAAAACAAAAAACCAGAGGTGCCTGGGTGGCTTTGTTGGTTAAACGCCCGACTCCTGGTGATCTCAGGGTCCTGAGACTGAGCCCCACACCAGGCTCCACCCTCAGTGCTGAATCTGCTTAAGACTTCCTCTCCTGGGACGCCTGGGTGGCTCAGTTGGTTAAGGGGCTGCCTTCTGCTCAGGTCATGATCCCAGCGTCCTGGGATCGAGTTCCACATCGGGCTCCTTGCTCCACAGGGAGCCTGCTTCTCCCTCTGCCTCTGCCTGCCTCTCTGCCTGTGCTCGCGCGCTCTCTCTCTCTCTAATAAATAAATAAAATCTTAAAAAAAAAAAAAAAAGACTTCCTCTCCTTCTCCCTCTTTCCCTGCTCTCTCTCTCTCAAATAAATAAATCTTAAAAAAAAAACAAAACCTGGTAGTGTTAACCCCTTTCTACTAACATAGGACCGCTATTCCACCTTCCCAGTGCCCTGGTTAAGTGAAGGAGGACTGAATGAACAACACAAGATGCAGATCAATACCCAACAATATCTCCATGTACAAAGCATATAATGTGGAAGACGGTGCATCCTGGCCCATCTCACTGTGAAGATGTTCCATAAATCTGTTCCTTATGGTCAAGTCAGGATTCTCTGCAGCTCTCCACTCCTGGCCTCAACAGATGTCCACTACAGTGAAGCAGTTCAGAATGACGACCCCACAGCAGGGCTGTCTCTGCATGGGCTCAGCCCAGGGGACTTCCTGAAACTTTTTAAAATTAGAGGGCCCACATGACCACTCACCCCTGAACACATAAATAATCCATTAGTCTAACAGTAACAGAAAAATTTACGTTGTAACAATAATGACATAAAATTATTATGGAAAAGTGCAAGTAAAAAAATGGATGATAGGGATTATGTGAAATATCTTCTCCATCATTATATTTTTTCATATCCCAAAGATTTTCTCTCCAAATCTTTTCACAAAGATTGTTTTCACAAAAACAATACTTTTTTTTAAAGATTTTATTTATCTATTTATTTATGAGAGAGAGTTCAGGGGTGGGGGGGAATAGGGACAAGCAGACTCTGCTGAGCACTGCGCAGAGAGCTCGAAGGGGTGACGGGGTGGGGTGAGGGGTGTTTGATCCCAAGCCTGAGATCATGACCTGAACCAAAATCAAGAGGCAGCTGCGCAAACTACCAAGCCACCCAAGCGCCACAAAGTGCCTTTTTTTTTAAGATTTTATTTATTTATTTGATAGAGAGAGAGAACACAAGCAGGTGAAGCAAGAGAGGGAGAAGTAGGCTTCTGGCCAAGTAGGGAGCCTGATGCAGGGCTCGATGGGGGACTCGATCCCAGGACACTGGGATCATGACCTGAGCCGAAGGCAGAGGATTAACCGACTGAGCCACCCAGGTGCACCCTGGAGTGTTTTTTAAAGAAATAGCTTTTAATGACATTTAGCTAATAAGCGTATGGACGCTCACACCTCCCCACTCCCCAGTATCCCACAAAACAAAAAAAATAACTGGTCTATGATAATGAATCTTTTTTCTTTACTTCAATGCATTAAGAAGCCTAATGAAACTGAGCCCTATTTTTACTCTGCCCACAGCATAGTCCCTTGATCTGAGTCACTTGTGTCAGATTCCTGTCCAGAAACTAGGCTCAGAACAAAGTCAGAAAGTTCAGAGGAACTGCTTTGGAATCTTCCTTCCAGTGCTTCTTTAATAATTTTTCCCTTCTCAAAATAATAATAATAATAATAATAATTCTTCCCTTCTCTCACCTACAAGCTGGATGTTAACACAGCACTCGCACTTCAAGAAAGAGTTTTTCCCACAATTCTCCTCACTCTAAAATAGCTCCTCTAGCCAAACTCCTCAGGCTTACCTTCAGAGAGACAGGGTCCCCGGTTCCAAACAGCTGTTCTTTCAACAAATATGCTTTCAACATAGCAGAAGTGCCTGAATCTTTTCACTTTTTCTTTCTCAAATCAGCTGTCACACTTAAATTTGTTTCCATTAACTGTGCTGTTTATTGCTATTTTGAATAAAAGCATCATGGTAAGAACAGGGGATTTCCTTCCTATTTCTCACTGAAGGGCTTGTGCCGGTTATGACCCAAGTGGTAAAGTACCAAGAAGAAGACAGCACCCTCTCCTCTCCGAGCTTCACACTGCAGCCTAAGATGTTACCGGCTCACACAGGAAATTCTGTAAGAAATTATTTTTTGAAAGCATAAGAACGAAAGCAACCATCTAAACAATATTAAGACAAAATGTTTAACTCAAGGCTTGAAACACCAGAGAACTCATTCTAAATCTACACATGGGGGGACTTCCAGTAAGGCAAGGAAAGAGGAAGAAGCTGAAAAACAAAATGTACTTTCAGTACACTTCAGGAAGTAACGCTGTAGGATTAATACCAGTAAGTCTCAGTCTAAAGATGTAAGCTCTGCGGTAGAGGCTTGGGGATTTTATGGTCTTCCCAACACTAGCTGTGAAAGACAGCATGTTAGTTTGGAAAAAAAAGAAAAGGAGCTCTATTTCCTCAAATCAC
>RCUC01102149.1:0-22670 GCA_003697995.1 Taxidea taxus jeffersonii
TTTTTTTTTCATTTCAAGTCTTAGCCACTCATATATTAGAATCTTGCATTAATTTTAAAGAGCACTTCTTGAGTAAATATTCCAAATAACTTCTGTACATTTTTCTTGCTCTGTCTCTTGTCATATCCACCAATACAATCTTTAAGTCTGCCAATTTGTGTAAAGCTATTTTGATATTTCTTTGTGAAATACTTTACTAGTTTACCTTCTTATGCTTAATCTCCCTTCCATTATCATTCATAATGACTTCACTGCATTGCATTTTTCTGTTTCCAAACATCTCTTTTGGGGGCACAGAAAAATAGACATTCTCCCAGTTTGGTAGGGGAGTGAAAATTGGTACAAATGCTGTGGAATATCAGTTGTCAATATATGCTAAGATATTTTGACTTATTCACCTCCAAGAGATAACTCATAGGGTGCCTGGGTAGCTCAATGGGTTAAGCCTCTGCCTTCTACTCAGGTCATGATCCCAGGGTCCTGGGATCGAGCCCCGCGTCAGGGTCTCTGCTCAGCGAGGAGCCTGCTTCCTCCTCTCTCTCTTCCTGCCTCTCTGCCTACTTGTGGTCTCTGTCTGTCAAATAAATAAAATCTTAAAAAAAAAAGAGAGATAACCCATTAGGCAAAGATTTAAGTATTAAAAGACTCATAACATTATTGTATTTTTTAATGTGAAACATTTTATAATCTGGAAATGGCTATACAACATAGACTAGTATCAATGAACAATGATACAATTGGTAGATAAGAGTATATTCCTACATATATACATAAAAGAATATACATATGTATACATATATGTATATATATTCATATGTATACACACACAAAGGAATATTATTCAGCTATTAAAAAGAATGAAATATTGCTTTTGTAATGACATGGATGGAATTAGAGGGTATAATGCTAAGTGAAATAAGTCACTCAGAGAAAGACAAAAAGTATATGACTTCACTCATCGGTGGAATTTAAGAAACAAAACAAATGAGCAAAGGAAAAAAAGAAACAGAGAGACAAACCAAGAAATACACTCTTAACTATAGAGAACAACTTTATGGTTACCAGAGGGGAGGCGGGAGGGAGGATGGGCGAAATAGGTGATGAGGATTAAGGAATACACTTACCATGGTGAGCACTGAGCAATGTGCACAACTGTTGAATCACTGCATTGTACACCTGAAACTAATATAACACTGTATGTTAGCTCTACTGCAATTAAAATAAAAAACTTCAAAAAAAAAAAAACAAAAAAAGAGTGTATACCAACCTGACATGTGGGCACTTGGGTTCAAAGTCTTTCTCCACTAGAGGCCAACAGTGTGACAGACATGGTAATGAAACTAAATCTCCATTTATTGTGGTCATGATACTCCACAGAGTTGCTGAATCAAGAGAGCATCAATAAACTTACAACACATTGTCTGGTATCTCATAAGTATTCAGCAAATGCTATATATTAAAATTACTTTTTTATTGTTCTTTGTTCTGGTTCATTTTCCAGTTTTTTGAGCTGTAACTGACATGACTCACTGTCTGAGTTTAAGGTGTACAGGAAAATGGTTTGACTTATATTGTGAACTGCTTACCGCAAGTTTAGTTAGCATGCATCACAAGAAAAAGAGACAGCAAAAAAAGAAGGAAAAGATGGTTCCTTGTGACAGACTCTTAGGATTTACTCTTTTAACAACTTTCCTATGTATCATACAGCAATCCTAACTAATGGACATTACATCTTTAGATTCCAAGTATAGGTGAGCTCATGCAGTCTTTGTCTTTCTTTGTCTGATTTATTTGGCTTAGCATCATGCCTTCTTGAGATCCATCCACATTGTTGCAAATGACAGGATTTCCTCATTTTTATGGCTAAATGATATTCCAGTGTGTGTGTGTGTGTGTGTGTGTGTGTGTGTGCGCGCGCGCACGCGCGCGCACATGCACGCGTCCACACGTGTGCCCTCTCTTTATCCATTCATCCATTCATGGACACTGGCTGTTTCCATGTCTTGATTATTGTAAATAATGCTGCTATGAACATGGGAGTACAGATATCTTTTCAAGGTAGCGTTTATATATTTGGAATATATCCAAAGGGAATTGCTTGGTCATATGGTAGTTATATTTTTAATTTTTTGAGGATCCCCCATACTGTCTTTCATCATGGCTGTACCATTTCACCATCCCACCACCAGTGCATAAGGGTTTCCTTTTCTCCACCTCCATGCCAGTATTGATTACCTCTTGTCTTCTTTATAATGGCCATTCCAACAAGTAAAAGGTGACATATCATCATGCTCTTATATGCATTTCCTAATAACTAGTAATGTTGACCATCTTTTCATATACTTACATCATTATTTTTAATAGAGAAAATTTGAAAACCACCCATACATCTTACGCTATTTGAAAAATTGAAAAAGTAAATTATGCTATGACCACACCATGGGGATGAAGAAACTTTCTAGAGCAATTTGGATCCATTTCTTTTCATCATTGCTCTTATTGTTTCTCATCGTTATCCTTGTTTCCTCCACTGCCACCACCAATATGTGAAGGTCTACATACAGTCTCCTCAGTTTTCATGACTTTTAAAGTACAGGACAGCTGAAAGAATTGAGTCAGGTGGACTTCAAGTTCCCCACTACCATATTTAATTAGGCATCTAACCATGTCTCTCCACACTTCTGTCCTACCACATCAGAGAACTAGATAAAATATCTCCAACTCAGCCTCTACCTGATAAATATTTCAAGCCAGATACACTTGTTCAGGAATTTATTCCATATAGATAGAAGTGTCATAAAATTAATCTTTTTGTCTATTTTCTTATACCTGATGGCCTTAAGATGGATATTATAAAATTCATTTTTATTATCCCTCTGCTGATAACTCACCACTGGAGGAATAGTAGGTGTTTGCAAGACTAAGACACACAGACATATGGGATTTTGTGGGGCTGAACACATCAGATTTCACAGTTTATGGGCTCTAGCCTCATACAGCCTATATGTTCAATTTCCCAGCCCAGCATGGTCTTTAATGAAGCTATTTAAAATTATGCACATAAAGACTTTTATTTTTATTGAAGGAAATACTTATGATGAAAAACTAGAGTAGAAAAAAGAGGGTACAAAATTAAAATGCAGTTTGATTCTAACTATATAAGATAATATGCTCAGATGGAAAGATGTGTACTAATATAAATTTCCTCCCACAGAGGAGAATCTTGCCCTGAGGACTGAAATACTTGGGGAGCTTTTTCAAGCTATCCAAGCCACACGATCTACAATTTCTATTAAGGACTACATTTCTCTCAGCCCTCTTCTACTGCACATATGCGTGCGTGCACGCACACACACTGACACACACACACACACACACACACACACAGAGGCATATGTTTTGAGTCTCACTGGCTAACTGGAATTAGTTATGGAAGAGTCTTTAAATGTGTAAACTGTGAGACACAAAAATATGATGGAGAATAACTGTACAGAAATCCTGGGGGTTAACACTAGTTAGTAAGATATGAGTAAGTTTTTAAACATGCCTGATTGTTCATGTTTTCTGTAATTAACATGTAATTTTAGAACTAGAAAAAAAATAAATATTTATGTATTATTTATTTTTTTAAACCTACTTTAAGCAGAACACTTGTGTTTCAAAACAAATCTGGCAGAATGATATCTGCTCTCAATTCCTCCCATTTTTAAAAAATCTTATTAGCATCAAAATACAAATGAACTAACCTTTGTAATACTCTACATTGATTTCACATGAACTTCCTCTTCCTCCTGGAACTCACGAAAGCTGATTGTTAAGTCAGCCAAGGCATTCCATGGGACATGAACACAGTTATGTCTACCAGGCACACTGTTCTCATATGTATGTAAGTGGGATCCTTACAACCTTATGAGGTAGATACTCCTTCTGTTTCTTAATGAGAACATACCCTGAGGCACAGAGAGATTAACCAGCTGAAGTTCACCTATTGGATGAATGGTAGAGTCCAAATTGTGGCCATGTGGACCCTCTCTAGAATCCACTGTGCTCATTTCATGTTTCAGTAAATAATACATAATTCAATGGGCACCAGAAACTCCATGATCTATTTTCACTTGATTTCTAACTATGTCTAAAACCCCTACCTAAGTAAATTTATAGCACATCATGAGCTCTCAAAGAAATAGGGAGTATTTTTAATATTATAATATTATTATTGTATCTCCTTTTTCCATTTCACTTCTTCTTAGTCTTTTTAATTTATTCGGCTTCCTATAAAGAATTCTAAAAAAAAGAATTTTTTGATGTCCATCTTTCACTCTACACACCTTTTACGTTTCTCGTTTCAATTTTTAGAGATCCATAATTGATTGAATTTATTAATGTTTTAATTAAATATATTATTTCTTAACTTCCTTTCTTTTATTATTTCTAGGATTATTGTCTGCATAAATTGCAGTATACTTAACAGAGACCAGCACTGCAGCAGTCCCAAATCTAGAAGAATACTTATGTGATCTTGTATCATTCACAAGTTTATAGTTATGTAATGTTGGCTAGAATCTACAATCAATATATTCAATAGATGTCTTGTGCATCATTCTGGAAAAATAATGTGAATTTCAACTTCCTAATAAGTTCCTTAATATTACTTATTTTTGACATCATAACTCTTTTTAGCATCCTCATATTTATTTGTCACTCATCCTGCCATGTTTTCTTATACTTCATTCATTCAATTCATATGCATTTGTTATCTAGCATATATTAAACATTGAGCCAGACTCTGGAATTCAAGAATTGCAAGCACAGCCCTAACCTTCAAATATTATAGTTATTAGAGGAGATAAACAAAAAAATCAATTAGAACAAAGAAAGTCTTTTATGGAAATAAAAAAAGGAATACCTGATGGTCTTTGAGAGTAGGAGGAGGAGTGGTTTAGAAAAATGATACTATCAGAAAACCTGAGAAACAAAGTGAGGGTTTTGGAGGGGTAGGGGGTGGGTGGTTAGGTGAGCCTGGTGGTGGGTACTAAAGAGGGCACGTATTGCATGGAGCACTGGCTGTGGTGCATAAACAATGAATTCTGGAACACTGAAAAGAAATTTTTTAAAAATAAATAAAAAGAAAACATTTTCTCAGAAAAAATTGAAAGTGCTGGAGTTAGCTAAAGACAAATATGGATGTGGATGTGAGTGTATATGCTTTGATGTGCATGTGTGTGTGTGTGTGTGTGTGTGTGTGTGAGTTCACATTGTGGGGAAATAGTGGAAAAGAAGAAAAATTGGAGGGGTAGGAAGAATTCCCAAAAGGAGACAAAGCAGTTTGAGAGAGAGGTTATTATGCAGTATCATGGCCTGGTACCTGCAACTGCAGTAGCTCAATATGAATACAGCAAAGGACAAAGTCAAAATGGCTTTAGAAATCAAATGCCTTCATTTTTTGCTTACACATTAACCCACTCAACAAATACACAGCTGACACCTGCTATACTCCAGGCCTATTTCAGATTTAAGATATATAATAATTACCAACAAGGCAAGCTAAACTAATGTCTTAAAAACCCCCCACATTCTAGTCAAATGAATAATAAGCAAAAATTGTAGGTAAGGGGTGGGACCCCATTTATTATGCAAATGCACTTTAATTTTGTCCTGAAGATAAAGGAAGACATTGAAGGGCTTTAAGCAAGGAGTCATGTGAGCTGATGTTCACATCGGCAGGCCATTCTGCCATTATCCTGGATTGGACTGGAGGCAGGGCCAGTCAGTAGGTAGTTGCATCATGGGAGGTATGCTGAGCATCTGAACCAAGGCATTGAGTGGAAATGGAGAGAAATTGGTGAGGAAGCATGCCAGGTTTCTGGCAGGAAATTTTAGGGGTAGTAGTACCAAGACAGGAAATATGGAAAGAACTGGTTGGGAGACATGGGTGGGGATGAGGAATTTAATTTTGGGCATGTTGAGTATGAGGTGCCTGTGGAACTTGTAAGTAGAGCTCTCCAGTTGAATGCACTTGTCTGGATGACAGGTCAGGACTAGAAATATGAATTTATGCTTCTTCATTAGAGATAACAGATGAAGACATGGGATTATATGTAATTATCAAAGAAGAAAATGCAGAGTACAAAGAAAATAAGGACTCGGGCAAATCTCAAAATCAATACTATTGGTTTCTAACAGGTGTTCATATTAGAAATATCTGGGATAGATTTGTAAAATGCAGATTCCAGAGGTAACTTCAGGCCATTTAATGAACATCCCTAGAGCCTGCAGTTAGAATCTGGTTTAACTTTTTTTTAAAGCTACATATGATCTATATGCATTATTTCTTTTTTGAACAATTAAGAGATAAACATCTGAAGAGGATCCCACAAAAGATGAGAACAAGGAAGAAAATCAAGAGAAAGTTGTATACATCATTTAGATACAATTAATTGCACATGTATCTTCCTCCCTACATAGATTAGGTAATTTTTGAGAGCAATATTCTCATCTTTGGCAAGTACTCAGGGACACATGTTGAAGCGGTTAGTAAATGTGTCTGTGTATATTCCTTTTTCACATTTAACTGCCCATAAACTCTTCCTTATTAGAGACCTATTAAACCTGAGCTACCTGTTACCTTAACTAAAAGGTAACTCCATCCTCCCAATGAGTCAGCCTTAAAGATAGAAAATGTAGGACTTCACAAATGCATTCATCAAATTTAACAGGACTCATAATTTTTTAAAAGAATTATTTCTTTTTATTTCATATAGAAAATACACCTCAAATTATTTTCTTAGATCACAAATCTTGGAAATTAAACTCCCTCCATGCGACTTATGCAACAAATATCCTTGGGTATTCCTGGCATTTAAACAATGTAATCTAAACTGTTTCAATTATACCTTGTTTTATAGACTGACATTTTAACCCTGTTAATGTATCTTACTATGAGTGGTTTCCCACTCATGGCCTTGGAGAAAGTAGTGGAACTCCTGCTTAGTGGAACTTTCTGCATAGTTGGAATCCCTTCTCTGTCCCTCAATCCATCTTAAAGCTGTTGTGAGAGCAGCCTTATTACAGATTTTATTTATTTAAGAGAGAGAGAGAGAGCACGAACTGGGGGAGAAGCCAAGGGAAATGGAGAGAGAATCTCAAGCAGGCTCCTTCTCGAACACTGAGCTCAATGCAGGGCTCAATCTCATGACCCTGAGATCCTGACCTGAGCTAAAAACAAGAGTCAGATGCTTAACTGGATGAGCCACTCGGGCAACCCGAGTAAACGTAATACAATAAGCTCCCTATCACCTGGCTGCAGTTGCTTGCTGCAGGGGTGGACATCTGCTCCAAGCAGAACCAATGAGTCTCTTTTGTAAAGCTTTTGAATACAGAACCAAAAGAAAACAATCTCTTTCTGTCGTGTGGAGAAGAGCCAGAAAGTTTCAGGAATACAGCAGTCATATATTTCTTAAGAAGTAATCCAGTCTTCAGCAAAAGAGAACATGGAAGGAAATACACATCTAAGCATGAATAGAAAAGTTATCAATCTCCAAGGCTTGATTCTGTTAGTTCCAAAGTCCCAGATATATCTCTCCTCTTCCCATTTCTTGATTGGTCAACTGTCTGTTAGATTGAAATAACATCATCCTTTCAATACTTTCAACCTTTTGCTTAACCTAGTCCAAACTGTGCATGATGTATGGGCTAAACAGTCCTACTTGATCCATTTAAAAAAAAAATGCTGTTATGTCTGATGTATAACCAAGTGAATGTGTTCTGGTAATTTCTATCCTGCACTTTTTGCATGGTTTCCTTGTATATTAGAGAAAATGACATTTGAACATATTTTCCCAGAGTGTGGTCTTATCTCTTTCATAATGACCACTATATGCAGTTCAGGTTAATTCTTTGGATAGCATACAAAAAGCCATTTGAAGGCCTTGGAAGTGGATTCCTACCACATAAATGTGACATTGAGGCTGTCTTAAAATATTATCATTCAGCATTCCTTTTAATGACTGCTGTTTTACTTATTTATTGATTCCGCCAGCTGTAGCTTCAAATCTGGCTACCCGGATTCTTGGTCTCTACACATCTCAGTCAATTTCTGTTTATAGCACCATTTAACATAACATTTTTTAGTTAAGGCTTTTAATTAAAAAAATCTTTATGACACTAGAACATGAAATTAGGAAGATTTAACTGTGGTGTTTTATTATACAACTTATTTTCTTTTATAGTGTCTTAATTTGATGATCTAATCAACTTGAATTTCTACTTAAACAGCTGATAAGTAGAAACATGGAAATAATTAGATATTTTTGAAAGAAAATAATTTCGACAAATAAATATCTTAAAACACAAAAAGGAGGATACATTTTCCAAATTGCAGATATTATCTCATGAAACCAGAAAAAATGGGAAAGTGTGCAGGCACCTTATTAAAGTTAAATAATAAGCTTGCTTTTTAGCATGCATTTATTATTAAAAACCTTTAAATAAAATTGTCCCTTTTAGACTTCCAAGCACTTCATAAATTTTAAATATTTTACAGCCTATTTATTTTTCTATTATAATTTTTGAAATTTGATTATGTAATAATATCCATGATGCTTCATCTATAATTTGAACTGTTTTGTACATGCTTTTCTAAGTGAAGAGATTTATTAAGCCACGATTCAGCATAGAGCTGAATAGACACCACAAAGAGAAGGGAAATTGGAATCAACAGTTGGACTGATGCTTGATACTTAGTGATGTCCCAATTTAAGTGCTAGTTTCTGACTTAAAAGTTCTGCAAGCAAGTCTTTGGCCAATGGAAAAATCCATTTCAACAGAAGACTTTCTTCCTACCTCGCCAATGGGATTGAGGGTCCACATCGTGAATCACTTTATGTTTCCAGATCTAGCCCCATAAACAGAAACAGTGCTGGGTTTTTATTCCTGCTTACCTCCCTCCTATCTCAAAATTTCAAATTTCCGATTTATTATGTAACACCTGCCTCCCATCTTTGCCCTTGATTTCATTTTTTTCTTTCTTCCTAGCATTTCCCAGATACCACACCTCTCATTATTCAGGCTTCTTCAGGACCTCCAACTTTCTTTCTTCCTCTTCTTCTTCTTTTTTTCTTTTTTTTAATTTAAATTCAAGTTAGTCAACATATAGTGTATTCTTAGTTTCAGGGATAGAATTTAGTGAACCCTCAGGTGAAAAATAGAACTACCCTACGACCCAGCAATTTCACTACTTTCTATTGGCATTTTGACAGCAGCTTTTAAACATTTCAAATATCTCCTATCTCCATTATCAGCACAAATTTCTTATTTTTCTAATCAATTTCATTAGGTAGGATACAGTAAAGTGCACTCATTTTAAATGTGCATTTCAATGCATTTTGACCATCAGGATAAAGAACATTTCCATCACATGAGAAAAAGTTTCTTCATGCCCTTTTATAATAAATAACCCCCCTAAATCTCCAAAACCAAGACAGCCATTGATTTGTTTTCTGTCACTATTAATCTGTTTTGCCTGTTCTGAAATACCATATTACATATGTGAAATCATATGCTTTCATGACTTCTTTTGTTCAGTGTAATATTCTCGAGATGTATTCATGTTGTGTATATGAATAGTGGATTCCTTTTTAATTAATGAGTAGTATTTCATTAGATAGATAGGTCACAATTTATTTACCCATTCACCTGTCAAATGGTATTTGGGTTATTTCCAGTTTTGAGCTATTGTGACTACAGTGCTTGAATATCCAAATATAAGTCTTTGTGTGGATATACATTTTCCTTTTTTACTAAATACTTAAGAACTGTTTTCTTTTTTTAACTAAATACTTAAGAACTGAATTGCTGAATCATCTAAGCGAACAAATAACTTTTTAAGCAACTGCCGAAATACTCTCGTACCATTTTACATTTCCACCAATAATACATAAGAGCTCCAGTTGCCCCAAATTCTCTCTGCCCCTTAGTGTTCCTGGTCTTTTAAATAGGTGTATATAAGTGTTTCATTATTATTTTAATTTGCATTTTTCTGATGTTTAAAGATGAGCATCTTTTCAGAAATTTACTGGCCATTTTTATAACTCCTTTTGTGAAGTGTCTATAAATACTTCACCTACTTTTTGTTTGTTTTGTTTTTCTTAAAGTTGAGGTGTAAGTTTTCTTCATACATTCTTGATAAAAATCATTTTTCAAATATATAATTTTCTATATAATATATGATGTACTATGATATAATCTATAATATATGGAATATTTTCTTCCCATTCTAAATTCATATATGTATTTTAACTATGTATTTTAAAGAATAAAATAATATTGTTGAAATGAAATTTCTCTCTCTCTCTTTTTTTTTTTTTTTTTGCCTTTTATGCTCTTGATATTCAGTCTAAGGAATCTTTGCCAACTCAAAGTTCATGAAGATTTTCTATGTGTTTTTTGTAGAAATATAATAGTTTTAGCTTTCATGTTTAAATCTATGGTCATTTTAAATTAATTTTTGTGGCTAGTCTAAGGTAAGCTTTGAGTTCATTCTCTCTTCAAAAAAGTAACATATGATCACAGCCTTTGTTGAACAGATTTTTCCCTTCTTCACTGTTATCATTGTCAAAAATATATACATGGATATATCTGCAGATTCTCAATTCTGTTCTCTTTTACTCTGGGTGGTCGAATACCATCTAGATTACTGCAATTATATAGTAAGTCTTGAAATCATGCAATGTAAGTAATATATGCTGTCTAACTTTGTTCTTTCTTTTCCAAAAGTGTTTTATTTTTATTTCTTCAAATTTCCATATAAATTTTGGAATATGCATGAAATTTTCACCTAAAACACTACTGAATGTTTTAATGGGACTGCATGAAATCTATAGATTAATTTGGGGCGAAATGACCTCCTGCTAGTACTGAATTTTCCATTTCAATAACATGATATATTTCTATTTCTTTCAGTCTTCTTTAAATCCTTTTAACAGTGTTTTATATTTTTAGTTTACAAGCATTGCACAAACCTCGTTTAAGCTCATCTCTAAATATTTAGTGGATTTTGGTGCTCTTTTAAATGAAACTATTTTTACTTCAATATCTAATTGTTCTGTTAAAAAAAGACAATAGACTTTTGTATAATAATCTTACATCCTGCCATATTACTAAGCTGATTTATAGTTCTTGTAAAAGCGTTTTTGCATATTTCTTATAAGTCAATCTATGTATTCATATCATCTGCAAATAGAGACAGTTTCATTTCTTCATTTCTAATCTGTATAATGTTTCTTACTCTTGTTGCACTGGTACAGACTTCCAGTACAATGTGAAATAGAAGCATTAAAAGTGATCGTCCTTCCTTTAAACTTGATTTTAGAAGAGAAATGTTCCAGTCTTTCAAAACTAAGTTCGATAACAGCTATAGGTTTTTCATAGATATCCTTTATTAGTCTGAAGAAGTTCTTCCTCTCTTCCTAGTTTGCTGAGAATTTTCATCATCAATTGCTATTAAATCTTGTTAAATACTCTTCATTCATTGAAGGGCTTACTTTCTTTTGTGCTATTATGATGAATCACATTCATTATTTTCAAAACTGAAACCAACTTTATTTTTCTGGTTGAACACTACATGTTCATTATGAATTATCTTTTCTATACCTGCCTGAATTCCACTGTTAATACTTTCAGTTTGGCTTCCATGCACTGTCCTTTTCCTATTATCATTATGGTTTCCTGTTCCTCTTTCTTGGGATCTTTCTTGTCATTCTCCCTCCCTCACTCTATGCTTTTCCTATATAGTCTCATCTACATTCATGATTCCAATCATCAGCTCCATAGCAATGGTTCTTCAAATTATATCTACAGGCCTTTCTCTTCCACAAATTGTAAATCCATTAAATCCATGTCTACCTCCTGCTATGTTCTTTAACCTCATCATCCTATATGTACCAGTCAGAACCTAATGTTTCTTTTATTTTCCTTCTTGCCAGAGCATACTCCCCATATGATTTTTTAATCTTACTTAATACCATTACTACATCAATGCCACAAAAGAAAATTTAGAGTTTAGTCTCCCCTGTTCCCTTTATTTTACCCTGAACATCTAATCAATAAATTGTCTTATTTTATCTCACATAGGTCTGAATCATTCCACTCTTTTTGTTCTTGAATATCTTTCTATTTAATACTATGGTAAACTCTTAACTCTTTTCTGAATTTCGTTTTATTCCAATCTTACTTATCAGAAGTGCCACTTGCTTAATTATAACCTTTAATAGCTCCCCATTGATCACTCATTAAAATCTCATTTTTTACTGCAATGTACAAGTCTCTTTGTCATCCTGCTTTTTCTTGCCAAATTCATTTTAAAATTCCCCATATCATATGTTAAATAACTAAAACAATATAGAATTACTTGAAATTTCCTGAACATGATCAGTTTTTAATATCTCCACCTCCAGCTCCTTGCTTCTTGCTCCGTAAGACAATCAGAATGCATAACATCCAGAAAACCTTGTCCTCTGACCCTCAACTCAAGTTTGGGTGAGTTGTTTCTACTCGGAGCCCTCAAAGCACCTTGGAGACCTGCATCACTGTACTTATCATCTTGTACTGAAAGTACCTACTATATAAGCCTATATTCTCCAAATGATTACTTTCCCAAGGGTAAGAATCTTCTCATTCCTCTTTCTATTTTTAATTCACCCTCCTATCTCTGTGCCTGACATAAAATATGTGTTAAATTGAACTGAAGCTTAGACTCCAATCTCAGTTAAATTTCTTTTCTAGAAGAGCGTAATGTAATGGAAGAAGAAAAAAAAAAATACTGCTCTCTGATTCACAATACCTTACATTCAGATCTAAACATTGATTCGAGGAGAAATAAGTGGGAAGGTGATATTTTTCACATTATGGGAAAGAAACAAGACTATTTCCAATACAATGAAAAAGATTGATTACTTACTCTGAACTATGAAAAATAACACAAGCAAAAACTAACACAAAATTAAAACAAGGAAGTAAAACCTCTGCATTGACTGCAATGACATAAAAATACTGTGGTTCACTGAAGCTTAGCTGGATCCTGAAGAAGAGCTCGGTAGGACTGGAATAGATCGGTAACTTCTGTCTTATCCCTACGTACATAAAGGTTTTCACCAACTTTATAACTGATAACCTTGATACATGTTATGTGCCAGGTTTTGTAAATAATTTGTTTAACTAAATATACAAGTATACAAGTCTCATTCTAGTGTGCATACAGTCATCCTGAATCAACCTTTCCTTTAAAAGCAGATGGAAACATCATCCCAAACAAAGCTGTTATAAAGCTATTTCTTCCCACGTGGTGACTATGTCTGGCCTCCCCAGCTTGTCCCTTATTCTTGGCTGTCTTTAAGTCCAGAGTATGAGGTCTGATATGAGAATACTAAAAGTAATCTAATATTCTTTTTTCTCTCCTTTTTAGCTTTGGCTACTGTAAAACAAAAAAACAAAAAAAAAACCTTTTCGTAAAGGATTTTGACACTGGAAGGTCATAACATTTCAGAGTTAGAATGAAAGAGAAAGAAAGAGGATTCAAAGAGCAGCTACACACCGCTAGCCCAGGGGCTGAGTTTGGTTTGGTTGGGCTGGGTTGGGTTTGCTTGTGTGTTTGGGGCCACACATGTTTAATGTTTTTATACTAGATATGCAATTTTCAATTTGTCTGCCATTCTCGGGACGTGCTACTGTTTTGCACAAGCTTCTTTCTGTTACTTTGGTCATGGAAATTACTTGTATTAGGTACAAAGCCATCTGCATTTAGCATTTCGGGCATAAGTTCATGCATCGTTTCTTTTCAAGGAAACCAAGGTTGCAAACATAGTTCAAGCTGACCAGTTTTACGCACCTGGTCCACAGCAGGTTCAGCCTGGTATTACAGAGCTCTTTCAGACCTCAGAACTGAGGCAGTTCTAATACGATTTGCCGCCTCTGGGCTTGTAGTCTCTTAGTTCTATGAGGTGGGCTGTGGTTGAGAGAGGGGAAGGGGGCGGTGGGAAGTGTTGGAACACGCCGGGATGTGCGGGCGTGGCGGGAGAGAATCCCTAAATGAGAGCAGGCCTGTGTGATTTCTAAAAAACCACTTCCAAAGCTGTGCCTATAAACAATACGAATTTAAGGAGTCTAATGAAGGACTATACTCCACGAAGGTGATTTAGGCTGTGGGTCAAGTAACGAAATTGGATCATGTCGGAAAATCCGTGAACACTCGCCATTTATCATCCAAGGCACATAATAAGAGTAACAGTGGAAGTAAAGAGAATGAAAACAGGAAGAAACAAAGGAAGATCATCAATTTAACTGCCGTGTTTGAAGGTGAGAAATATACGGCTTTCTCTGGGCTTCAAAAAATAACGGCCTTTGGCCAAGTCTCAGCTGCAGTGTTATCTTCAGCTGAGTTTCTTTGATTATGGATTTGTTTGGAAACTTGCTACAGCGGCACTTTGCTATAATTTGTCCTGCCTTCAACAAAAGAATTCCATTCAGCTCTCCTCTAGCTACCTTTTCATGCAGATTTGCGATGCATTGTTTCTTGCCTCTGGAGGATTCAGTGACCTTAAAACAGGGCCTGTTCAGAAAGTGCTTCAGAAGAGTAGTCAAAACCAAGCTGAGAGTCTGCATCTTAGGATAGTTTACCACATTTGCTGTGGAGTCCTATTTTTACCCTTGAAATCGCTTTTGTAGCAAGTCAGTGCCATGGGTAGAAACACCAGGGATGGTGGGTGCCAGTGTGACTGCCGTCATCTACAAAGGTCACAAAGCTGGATGTGGACACTAACATCAGATTTAGCAAGCACAGATTGCCAAGTTTTAATGGTGCTTGTGGGCTATCTGCAATGCACGGGAAACAAAGTTGATGTGATTCTTGGGGTGACAATAGAGAGAGAATTGAATTCCTTTACCTTGTTATCCATTCTCTAGCCCTCTCCTCTCCATCCAAGTTACTTGGGATATGGCTGTGCACATGAAAGCCAACAATTCTAGACTCATTAAGATAAGATTTTTCAGTCAAAACAATCATTGGCAGTTTAGTCTTGTGAATCTGTTGTCAAAATTAAAAACAATTTCAGAACACTGCCTGACTAATCTGGCCAAGATTATGTATAGTGGGCTTTGAAGTTACCCAGACTCTAATTAGAATCTTCAATCTGTCTCCTACCTTCTCTGTATTGTGTATGTATTTGTGTGCTTCTGTGTGTACAGGGGATCTGTATCTTAATTATTTTTTATTTCATTATTTCAATGCTCTGATTATTAGTTTTATCATCTGTAAAGATGTAGTACTTTTTATTTATTTATCTGATGCTTAATTAAGATAATGCGTGAGAAATGCCATTTTTGATTTACAGAAAGCACCCAAAAAGAGGTGACTAACATTCAATGTAATCCTAATAAAACATTTAGTATCAACATAATGAGGCAGAGTTTTTGATCCATATTTCAGGCTGATTATCACAGTTACCAGTGGAATGATTTTTTTAAATGAAAAATATTAGACCTTTACTCTTATAATTAGTTAGAAGGTTAGGGTATAGCCTAGGAATCTGAGTTTTAACATAATTCCTGGTTTTCCTAAGGATCATTCAGATAAATTTTGGAACACTAATATGGCACAAAAGGTTTGGTAAGGAAAATGATGGAGAAGATAGATATATGGTTATCTTTCTTTAAAGTTTCTCAGATCATAAGTCCTCTGTTGATGGAACCATTAATTTATTTTTCAAGTAACTAGCACATCTAGCCAATTTGGTAGTAAGAAGGGAAACTTGAGACCTGGCAGGCAGGAGGAGCTGTGTCAAGGGTTTGTGTTCCTCTTGATGGATTCTGCAACTGAATCCTCCATTGCGGGGGATTAGGGGATTTCTCTCACCAAACACCAAATCACTAGTCCCACAATTAAGTATTTCTTATTAATTTTGTTTCTAACCCCTTGTATATGCTTTCAGCTACCATGTTTAGTCTTCAAGTTACAATGTGGCATAATGTAACTAGTAAAAATTTTAGAAACAGGGACTGTTATTTAAAAGTCAGTCTTGGGGTGCCTGAGTGGCTCAGTGGGTTAAGCCTCTGCCTTCAGCTCAGATCATGATCCCAGGGTCCTGGGATCAAGCCCCACATCAGGCTCCCTGCTCAGCAGGGAGCCTGCTTCCCCCCTCTATCTCTGCCTGCTGCTCTGCCTACTTATGCCTCTCTGTGTCAAATAAATAAATGAAATCTTTAAAAAAAATAAAACAAATAAAATAAAAGTCAGTCTACCCCACCTCCTGCGTGATTTTTGGCAACTCACTGGAGATCTTTTCTAAGGAGCTGTCACACTCCTTGGTCATGCCTCCATCAGAATCCTGTCACTAATTGGTACTGGACAGCTCAGTGCCCACTGCTCACACACTGTGAGCCCCATGCACACAAGGGAAATATAACTGGAAGGAAAAAACTCAGCAGATATATATTTGGTAAGACAGAACATTTGCACTCTAGGATTGGGCCGGGTCTCCATATTTTCCATCAAAGTAACCCCAGGATTTTATGGAGCACCCACGTAATGGAACATTATACAGCTACTCTAAGTTATGCTAAAAAGTGTGAAGATACTGATACTATAATAACATAAAAAAGAATCAGACTAAATATAGTATATTTTCAGACTTACTACATAAAGGCCTTAAAACATAGTCAAAATTCTTGAGTGGGAGTGTGATGTTAATTTTATAATCTTAATGTACTCTTGTCTTTTTAAAATATTCAATAATGATAATATGCTGTCTTGTGTTCAAAAAAATAAAAAATAATAAAGTAATAATGCTTTCAGTTCCCTTCCATTGGGGCACTTTAACTCACTAAATGAGTTAAAGTTAATGAATGTTCTTGCTTCCTTGTCAAGCTTATGATTGATACATCAACGTGCTGGAATCCTGGTAGAAATGCCCTGAACCAGGTCCCTGCTTCCCATAATTCACAGAGATTAAAACAATTGCAAGTTGCATATCTTTCTTTGTGGTGACCTAGGAGAGAAACCACAAACTTTAAGTGATCCTGATCAATTCCTAACTCTTCTCTATAGTAATGTAGAAGAAGAAGGGACTGAAGTTATAAACATAACATAGAGCATCAAGTCAGAACGTAAAATTCAAGAGGCAACATCTACTGAAACAGACTCCTGAAAGGAATTTGCCATGGAGGGTAAGCAATGAAAAAAGAAAAAATCACTGATTTTGTAAGGGTTGCAACATACATATTTAGTTTAGAAAATAGGTGTATAGTATAACAAAAGAATATGGCAATTCCCCCATCCGCCCCTCAAAAAAAAAAATCGATAAGAAACAAAACTAAAACCAAGCTGAAATTATTCTGCCATAAATAACTTTAAATGCAGGGGGGTGGGGGGTTCTTGAAAATATTCACATCATTACAAATGGATGTTCATGTGGCTTATGCCTAAAGGTAAGTTATTTGCAAAAAGAAAAGAATAACGCACACACACACACACACACATAAATTTAATTTAAAAAAAGAAAGAAAAGGATAAGGAAATATTTGAACAAATTTATATTGAAAATCAATTGGGCTGAACTGGAAATAACCTCTACATCCTTTTTGAATGTTCAGTCCTGTGTATACTATATCTGGCTAAAAAGCTTTTTACCGGTTGCTGCAGAGAAGTTTCTGTGTAAGTGATCTAACAGGAACATACAGGAGAAAATGCAGGATATTTCTTTGTGTGTTAAGTGTCCTATTTCTTTGCTCAAAAAGCTGCCCAGTAATAACCTGGCTTGTTATTTAAGTGGAATGATGGAATACATATATTCTTATGATATGATGGAGTTGTGTGAGAAAAAAAAGACTATAAATAATATACAGAACCAAAGCCAGTTATTTTTAAATTAAAAACAGAAATAATGTTTCATTTTGTACTTCCATACTTAGATATTTTTAAAAAATTTTAAGTATCTAAACTCATAATTTTATGGTTTCATATTATTTACGTTTTCACCTGAGTTAGGAAAACAACACACACAAATATGTACAATACTCTTTAGAAATGACAAGCCTTCCTTTCTTTACTCTAGATTGTTAAATTATGCCTCTCAAGTGGAAGTCTTTGTTTTTACCTCTCTTTTGCATACCTTCTGTGATGCTAGATGGTGAGTAGTCTGGAGCTCGGTGTGACTCAGGATTGCCAGATTCTCTTAAACATTAGTGTGGGAAATGGGCAGCACCATGAAGTAGAGAAAATCTCCCATAAAGTTATTGTTTGAAGTTTAGTAAGAGGGTCTATGTAACTAAAAACATTTTCCCCTCTCTGATTAAACAACATACTCACATGATTCATGTGTGTAAGGAAATTATCCTATTGAAATATACACATTTGGGGCATGTGGATGGCTCAATTGGTTAAGCGACTGGCTTCAGCTCAGGTCATGATCCCAGGTCCTGGGAGTCCCACATCCAGCTTCTTGCTCAGCGGGGAGCCTGCTTCTCCTTCTCCTTCTACCTGCTACTCTGCCTGCTTGTGCTCGCTCTCACTCTCTCTCTTTCAAATAAATAAATAAATAAATAAATATACACATAGGAGGAAGATATGTTAATATCCACTCGTTTACTTAGCAACAGTGTGATTTTGTCCCCACATAAAGAAAAGATGTAACAGAAGACATAACGGTTAAAGGGGAAGACAGCAAAATGTTGATCTTGTCAATTTTTCAAGAAGAAAGAACCATGTTTTCAAAAGCAAGGAGGTGAAGAAGGGTTTGGAAGATCAGAGAACAGTGACAAGACCTGTTGGGACCAACAGAGGATAGGTGTAAAGGGATGCAAGGTAATGCAGAATGGAGGACAAGAGGGGATCAGAAAAAGTAAGTAGGGCTTGATTATTAAATGGATCCATTATTACAGACTAAGTCACCAGATTTTCTAGCTGCCAGTCTCTCAAATCCCGAGCCTTAATCAACTGACTCAATTAAAAATGGAGAAATGCCAACTTGAGTGACATGCGTGCTGTATTGAGCAAAGTTCTAATCCTCTATCAGGGCATCTGAGAAATTATGATGGGGAGGTGTGTCAGCCTTTTGGATATCAATCTCAGAGTTTTAAGATGTCTACAAACATTCCCTTTTCTCTAACAATTGGTCAAGGTTAACACAACATGAAATAATTAAACCTATTTTGAAGCTATTGATCTAGTCTTCTCTAACCTTCTTATAGAAAATCAAGTCCCATGGCTTTATTACTTAAATCACAAAATAATACTGTATGTCGTTTATTCTAAGTTAATACTCAGGGATCAAAAATCATCTCCCTAGTTCTAGGATTCTAGAGTCAAGCTTTAATTGAGTTCATTATTTTATTTATTTTTTTTAAGATTTTATTTATTTATTTGTTAGAGAGAGAGGGAGAGCGAGCACAGGCAGACAAAGTGGCAGGCAGAGGCAGAGGGAGAAGCAGGCTCCCCGCTGAGCAAGGAGCCCGATGCGGGACTCGATCCCAGGATGCTGGGATCATGACCTGAGCCGAAGGCAGCTGCTTAACCAACTGAGCCACCCAGGAGTCCTGAGTTCATTATTTTATACCCATTGGTCATAACTCCATTCTGAATTCATGTTACTATGAAAATGCCAAGGAATAACCTCCAGTAAGTATCCACTGTGCATGACGAGGCTTAACTTGCAGCTGGTTATTTGGATAAGCTCTATGCTTATCTCTGGGAATGGCCAAGATAAAGTTGAGATGGGCTAGGTCTATTGTGCTACCTCAAGTTCAAAACTTCTTTGGAAGTATACTATACTAGCTTGTTTGCAGTGTTTAGGGTATATAGCTTGATGTTTTGTACTTGCTATCATTGGTTACTCTGCCTAATTTTAGCTGTGTCACCAACAGAGTACAAAAAAACTCTCATTCAGTAAACTATTACCTGAGCTCTTGAAAATCAAGTATCTCCTACATATCTTAGAAGGCTCACAATCCAAAGACAAAGCCTATCCAGCTGGCTTGACTATGGGATCTCTGGAGAGCAGCCCTTAGAAGTTTTGGACCTTCAGTAGCTGCCTGTGATTTGACTCTTGCTGTACCATGTACCTTATCTTTATTCATGCCTTCCGTGAGAGTGTCTTATGTAATCATGGGAGACCTCCACTGCATTCATCCATACTTTTCCAGCCCAACCAGGGCATCAGACTCTCTCATCCTTTCCACCCAAAATAATTTTTACACAGCAAAGAACCTCAGAAATTGTAAGATATATCTCAAATGTTTCTTGATGTCTTATGTTTATTTATAAAAATATTAATGACACTATTCTCCTCATGATACCATAATGAGACTGGTATTCTGAGAAATATGCAACCCTATAGGTTCCTTAAATCCTCGGGAACCCTCCCCAGGCGTATAATGCCTCTTTCAGATCAGAGTAGGGTGATCAAACATCCTTGTTTGTTCAGGACTAAAGAGGTCCCTGGGACATGAAACTTTCAATGCTAGAACTGGGAAAGTCCTGGGCAAACCATTACCAGTTGGTCACCCTAAATCTCAGACCTTTATAACTAGACCTTAAATGATGACTTTTATTTTCCCAAAAGTTAAATTTATTGCAACAAGAGTTCAACTTTTCTGGGAAAGCATTGTTAACTTTAAATTGTCAGGGGATAATAATTAAGCAAAAGCATAAAAGCATTTATTTGAGATAAAAAAAAATGTCTATTTGAGGTACACAGATTTGGGCCACCACCCAAACAATGTTTCACCAGGGAACAAAAGTCAGGGGTTTTTAAAGCAAAAAGAGGAATCCTTATATAGGTTGTTTACAAAGAATTTTGATTACTGCTGGTGGCAGAAAGCTAAGCTTAGCTAAATATAATTGGTTGCTAAGGCTATCACTAAGCAAAAGTCCCTTACTATAATAAATTGCAGGTGGCCGTGCAGAGTCCTTGGAAAACTTGCAGTTTGGCCCAGTTCAAAAGTTCATCATTCTATCCAGTGAGCACATGCATAAGGCCCATCTCCTTAATGGTCTCCCAGCTCCATTTTAAAATCCCTGGACAAATGGAAAAAAGACAGTTTCTTCAACAAATTGTGTTGGGAAAATTGGACAGTCACATGCAGAAAAATGAAACTGGACCATTACCTTACACCACACATGAAAATAGACTCAAAATGGATGAAGGACATCACATTTCTCAATGTTAAGAAAGGAATCCATCAAAATCCTCGAGGAGAACACAGGCAGCAACTTCTTCGACCTCAGCCACAGCAACTTCTTCCTAGGAACATCACCAAAGGCAAAGGAAGCAAGGGCAAAAATGAACTATTGGGGCTTCATCAAGATCAAAAGCTTCTGCACAGCAAAGGAAATAGTCATCAAAATCAAAAGACAACTGAAAGAATTGGAGAAGATATTTGCAAATGACATATCAGATAAAGGACTAGTATCCAAAATCTATAAAGAACTTATCAAACTCAACACCCAAAGAACAAATGATCCAATCAAGAAATGGGCAGAGGACATGAACAGACATTTCTGCAAAGAAGACATCCAGATGGCCAACAGACACATGAAAAAGTGCTCCACATCACTGGGCATCAGGGACATACAAATCAAAACCACAATGCGATACCACCTCACACCAGTCAGAATGGCTAAAATGAACAAGTCAGGAAATGACAGATGCTGGCGAGGATGTGGAGAAAGGGGAACCCTCCTACACTGTTGGTGGGAATGCAAGCCGGTGCAACCACTGTGGAAAACAGCATGGAGGTTCCTCAAAAAATTGAAAATAGAGCTACCTTATGACCCAGCAATTGCACTACTGGGTATTTACCCTAAAGATACAAATGTAGTGATCCGAAGGGGCACGTGTACCCGAATGTTTATAGCAGCAATGTCCACAATAGCCAAACTATGAAGAGAACCTAGATGTCCATCAATAGATGAATGGATAAAGAACAAGTGGTATATACATATAATGGAATACTATGCCGCCATCAAAAGAAATAAAATCTTGCCATTTGTGATGACACCGATGGAACTAGAGCGTATTATGCTTAGCGAAATAAGTCAATTGGAGAAAGACAACTATCATATGATCTCCCTGACATGAGGAAGCTGAGAGGCAACCTGGGGGATTTGGGGAGTAGGAAAAGAATAAATGAAACAAGATGGGATCAGGAGGGAGAAAAACCATAAGAGACTCCTAATATCATAAAACAAACTGAGGGTTGCGGGGGGGAGAGGGGTAGGGAGAGGGTGGCTGGGGTTATGGACATTGGGGAAGGGATGTGCTATGGTGAGTGCTGTGAAGTGTATAAACCTGGCGATTCACAGACCTGTACCCCTGGGGTTAATAATACATTATATGTTAATTAAAAAAATTTTTTAAAATAAAAATAAAATAAGATCCCTGGAGACAAGTGACCGCATTTCATTTCACCTTTCACAGCATTCACCACACTGAAAAGAAAACTGCTTGTTTTGACCGTGGTCAGTTTGCTAAGAGTTTACTTGTAAAAATTTTACGAAGTGTCAGAGTCAGGAAAGAGTAACAGATCAGAAGTGAGAAGACCACAAAGGGCTTAAGATTTGATTCTTAGATCTACCGTACAACTCACTATTTCACTGTTTTAATTTGGTAAAACCATTTCCCTCT